>CBVK0102577692.1:0-14500 GCA_900067695.1 Picea abies | reverse complement strand
TGGAAGATTGGTTGTTGTCAGTGATGTCAACCCTAGTCATGGGTTTTGGACTGCAAGATTGATGAAGGTATTTGGACATGAAGGAAAATGCACATGCAGATACAACACCCATGGATGGATAGTATACATATTGTTGTTTCTGGTGGTATGTGGCATGTCACGTGGATCCTCATGGTTGAGGAGAAATGAATTTTTGAAGATAACAAAGTGAATTGAAGAAGGAAGTACATGTAGGCCCTGAAGATAATTAAATAAAATAATTACAAAATAAGAAAGTGTCAGGTCAGCCCTAATGTTAAAAGGAAGTGACATAAATGGTATAAATAAACATCATTATACATTTGGTATAAATAAACATCATTATACATTCATTTGATACAAGTCAGATTTCAAAGGAAATAAGAAGAAAAGAAGGCCAGATTTCAAGGGAGGATGAAGTCTTTTGGTGATGTGTTCTAAGTATCAACAGAGCATGCTACTGCTTCAGCCCAAAATAGATTTGAAATACATTTCTCTCTGAGAATGCTTCTTGCCATGTTCATTATTGTCTGATTTTTCCTTTCATCTACTCCATTTTGTTGTAGAGTATACCTCATTGTAGTTTGCATGAAAATGCCTTGTGATTTGTAGAAATTTGCAAATTGTTTGGAGTTGTATTCTCTTCCTCCATCTGACGTGAGGGTCTTCACATATTTCCCACTTTGTTTTTCATCTTCAACCTTGAATTCTTTGAACTTTGAAAAAGTTTTAGACTTGTGTCTAAGAAAATAGATCCATATTTTCCTGCTAAAGTCATCAATAAATGTTAGGAAATAAAAGCTAACACCTATTGAATTTGTTTGCATTGGTCCACATAGATCAGTGTGAACCAACACTAAGTGTTGTCTGGCTTGAGTGGAGGACTGTGGAAAACTTGTTCTCTTATGTTTCCAAGAATGCAAGACTCAGATGGAGGATTTTGATCCTTGAAGATAGGTAGACCTTTGACCATGGAGTGCTTTTGTAGAAGGCTTAGACTCTGAAAGGGTAGATGTCCAAATCTTGCATGCCAAACCATAGTTTCATTAGGGGTGGATGCACTTTGTGCATATGATTGGATCAGATTTGCAGTTCTAAGGGTCAAGGGAAACATTCTATTCCTAGTCATGTGGATTTAAGAAATCAATTGTTTGTTGGGGGTTTTGTCATAAATCATGTATGGTGATCTTTCAAAAAGTACCTTACATCCATGTTCAATTAGTTGTCCTACAATTAACACTAGATTATGTTTCATATCTGAAACATGATAGACATTGTTTATGTATTTATTTACATTTTTTTTTTAGTGAGAATAGGTACAGTTCCTTTTCCTTGAACTTTGACTAAAGAATCATTTCCAAGTGTAATATCAGAGGAAATAGAAGAGTGAATGCATGAAAGTAAATCTTTGTTACCTGTCATGTGATTGTTCATCAATTGTCCAGCAACCAGATATCTTTTTGTTGTTCTTCAGTCTTGTGGCATGATAGAAACATACCATCTGAGGTTTTTCCTTCATGATTTGAGACATGTGCTCTGCCTGAGAGCTGATCTCCTTGCTTCTTCCAACATTCAGATCCATAGTGCCCATATTTTTTGCAGTAATAACATTGTATGCTTGATTTTTCATTTGATCTTCTCCCTCTGCCTCTTTGAGGTTGGGAATTCTGATTCTGGTTCTCTTGTCTTTGACCGTGGAAATTCTTATTCAGGTTCTGTTGTCTGTGACCTTCACTTGAGTGATTTTTACTTGGACTTCTCCCTCTTCCTCGGTGACCTCTGCCTATGCCTCTGCTGAAAGATAATTCAGCCTTGAAGGCATTGGCTATTGAATCATCTTTGAGATGTAGTCTGGTCTCATGTCTCAATAGAGAGCCCATTAATTCAATTGTTGAAAAAATTGACAAATCCTTCGATTCCAAGATGGTTGTAACAACCATTTCAAATTTCTTTGGTAGACTTCTGAGGCCTTTCTTGTAATATCCCCCAGTAGTGCCCCAATTATATTATGAGTTGTAATCATGTTTATGAATTGTAATCATGTTTTGTAGGCTGGTGAGCTGAGTATTGATAAGTTGGTGGGCTTATGTGTTTATTAGGTCGGAGAGCCTAAGTGTTAAAGGCCAGGAGCCTATTTTTGTATATGTAATTATGCACAACATTAATAAAGATTAAACATCATTGCGTGCAGACTGACCATGAAGAAAGAGTGATGGGGGACTAAGCTTCCACATAATGAGTAAGGGAGAGGGGGCTGAAAGGTTTGGAAGAGGGGCTAAGCTTAAGGGCTTAAGTCATTGAGATAATAATTTATTATTATTCCAAAGTGGTGTGAAAGGTATATTTTTATCCTAAGTTCCTGCAAAAAGGGAATGCATACTTGATGGAGTGCATGCAACTTCATGGGAGACATGTTTCGGCCCAGGCACCTACAATTTAACCCAAGAATTGAGCCATGATGGGGGTTCGTCCTCCTTTCTTCCGTCCACTATCTAAATTGGATGTGGTGGGCATCTGATATCTGCATGCATACCCTCACGCAACTCTGAAACCAAAAAACCATGACGTTTCCATGAGAAGCCGACGCATCCTCCGTCTAAACCGTTTGATTCTGCATTTGACCTCTGCATTGATTCCTTGTCACACACCCTGAAAACTAGTGGAAAACCCATGGACTGAGCCATGTCTCTTGTGTGTCCTGTGAACCCAATTTATCCACACTGCAAATCTGAGTTCGTGCTTAACCATTTGGGTTGTTGTCTTCTGTGAAACTTGAGCATACCATAATTGTCTATGCCATGTGTGTTATAACTTTTTTTTGTTGTGTCCATGCATTCCCTTGGCTGAGTGTGATTGGCTACCTTCATCTGTTCCTCGCTGAGCTTTATTGTTGTCCTCCTTGTGCTGGAATGAAGCTGAAGAAGCAGGTTGTCAGGCCTGTGTGCAACACTCTCTCCAGGTGAGAGAGGTGGTTGTGGTTGAAGAAGTAAGTTGTCAAGCCTGTAAGCGACTCTCTCCAGGTGAGAGAGTGCACGGAGGAAGTGAGAACTTCTGGAAGGGGTCCTATAGCTGCCACAGAGCTCCAAAAATTCTGGTCTAGCCTATTGCTAAAGCCCAAGGCAAGGGAGGTTTAGCAGTCGAAGGATTTTCCTGGTGATAGTGAAGGTGTATACTTCTAGGGTGGGACATGCATGTGGGGAATGAGAGTCTATGAGTGGTGGGCATAAGTGGCTCCTGGGAGAGAATCCATCCTCATAAACTGTGTGTCTTCATGTTGACCTTACCTAGCCTAGGATTCCCTTGCCCGGTGGAGCTTAGTCCCAGATCGGGGGTGACCTATTGCTGAGAGTGATGAGCAACATGGTCTAAGGCTGGGAGGTTCATGGAAGTTCTGCACATAGTTGGTGGATTTACCCAGTTTCAAAGATAAGTATCATTATGTTTTTAATTTCAATTAAAATGCATGTTTGTGATGCTTGTAAAATTATCATGTATTTCATTGCAATGATAGTTATTGTTAATTTTGTTTACATTCTGTATGATGGGAGTAAATCTATGTTAAATGAGTTAATTTGATTTAATATGCATGTTATAGATAAATTTATGGGAATATTCCACGTAGTGGTGTTGCCCGGCTGTGGGGTTGACGGTCGGGGACGTTAGAATATGGTATCAGAGCCATAGTTTCCATGTTGATCCTAGATGGGCTAGATAAGTGGTCTTTGGACCCAAGGTTTCGAGTGGAAATGATGTTCGGATGGAACCAGTTTCGAACCTTAGAATGTTTTTGAGTTGCAAGGGGTTACCTAGTCATGTTACGAATCTCAGGAGGAGTAGCGGTAGAATAAAACTGCAACCGATGTGGTACTTTACCAGAGAGAGAGAGCGTTCAACACTTGGGGTGTTGGAGCCATAATATATGTTTAGGAAAAAGGAGATTCCCTTACAACCATCGGATCCAAAGAAGGTAGAGGAAGGTTATCCTGGAAGCCTTTCGGAGTTCGGAAATTGGGAGAAATGGAATGTGCTGAGGCATAAACTTCTGAAGGAGATCTACAACATAGATCATAGGAAAAGAGCTTGACCCTTAGGTCCATGTCCAGGAAGACTAAGGAAAATCATTTCAGAGGATTTCAAGTGTGTAGTGTGACAAACTGGTGAAGTCCCAAAGTAGATTGCAACCGTCTATTGTGAAGGACACGCATCAAGAGATGGTGTACTTCGGGTGGAAGTACTTCGAGAGGAGGCAAGTGCCATGAGTATGAAACTCCCGAAGCCCAAAGTGCTGAAGTCACTCATCGTCGTTGATCGTGAAGGAGGACACCCGTCAGTAGATCGTGAACTCTAGGGAAAAGCACTCTGGGCAAAAGCGAGCATAGAGGAGTTGAAACTCCTGAAGCCCAAAGAGACGAAGTGTGGAGTCATGATGATGTCACCTGGAGGTGATGTGGACACATGAGATGTGTGCCATGTGTCAGTAGGTTTAGAACCCGTGGAATATTGAAATGGAATTTGGAACGTGACGAGTGTCACCCATCTGAATGGGCCATGTATCAGTCGCTAGTATTCCGCCATGTGGCATCCTATGTGAGCAGGGTTAGTGGGGCCCGAGGTTACATAATGTAGTTAATGGTCGGAGTACACACAATGGTTTTGATCACGATACATCAAGATCAACAGCCAGAAGGCATTACGGGGACCCAAGTTGCACGGAAGATAATTCTCTAAGGCAGTCCCGCAATCCAAACCACGGTTTCATTGAGGGGTTACGTGTCAGCATCAAGAGAATTGTGGGACGAAAGGTGGGTTTCTCCAAACCACCGTTGCATGCCCCCACAATTGGAAAACGTTAAGTGATGTGACGTAATAACATCACCTAAGGTAACGTGGGAGTGTTCGAAGATTAATGGTTCAGGGTGTGCGGATGTGAAATCTTTCGAAGTCCCAAAACTCAAACACCTGAGGTTCCACAATGAGTGTCAGTTGTTGGATTTTGAGTAGATGTGGACTGTTGATCCACCCTATTGCATGAGTTTGGTAACTCAAAATTTCGAGAGATTATTGTGTTGTTCTTTGAAAATTTCTGAGGTTGAAGGCCCAAGTACGCGCTTATTGATCTAGCGCTTGGTCACAACCCATGGTCGCGTGGGTTGGGAACTAAGAGAAAGGGGCTAGGGCATGAAAACTTAGCAGAGCAGAGCTCCGAAAGAAGAAATCTGCGGGGATTATTTATTGAATGAGAATCACAGAGAATGAAAACTGAGGGTTTTCTTGAATCAGATTTGTTTATGAATGTTGTGGGATTTGTTAAGGAATAATGGCTTGACAAATTTCAGTTTTCCGCACATTGTGTTTGTAGAGGTTTAACAAGTGCCAAAACCGAGTAGATTTTCCACTGAGTGCAAAAGAAATGGAAGAGGCACATAATGCTTCCAGTTCTAAGGACAAAGCAAAAGGAATGGATGTTCATTTGAGATTTTAAGGGTCAAACTCCAATGGGCATGGAGAAGAGATAGATAAGGAAGGGCATATGATGAAAATCATTGAAATATTGCAGAAAGATTCCCAAACTCACCGAGCAGATAGGAGAAAACTCATGAAAGATAAGGAACAGTCAGGAGAATTCAACTTAAAGTTGATGAAGAGTCTGGAGAGAATAAAAAAGAAGTTGGACAAGGAGAGAGACTCAAGAAAAATAGGGAGTCACCCGACTTCTGAGGGAAGAATATCGAGTGTTGGTAAACACCATCATCACTCCCAAGGTCACTCCAAGAGGAGAGCACACAGTGGTTCAAGCCTGTCTCCTACCAAAAATCACATGAGATATGGAGTGGATGAACTGAAGGGAAAAATGAAAAAGAGTAATCCTCTTATGTTTGATGGAGAACACAAGAAGGAGGAAGATGTCAAAACATGGTTGTTTGACATGAGGAAATATTTCCAACTGCCAAATTATTCCTCTCATCCAGAAGGTAGAATTTCAATGTATCAATTGAAAGGAAAAGCATCCATGTGGTGGGATCAACTTTTGTAGGTCCAGCACATTAGAGAGAAATATATCACTTGGAAATATTTCAAGAGGTATTTCGAAAACAAATACTTGACTAAAATATACTCCGACAAAAAGATGAAAGAGTTCTTTGAACTCAAGCTGGGTAGCATGACTATTGATGAATATGAATGAAGATTTTTGGAATTACTGAAGTATGTTTAGTTCATCAAAGATGAGACTGTCAAGATTCAAAGGTATCTGAGTGGACTGCCACCTTCCATTGGGGACAAGATTCAGTATGATGACCCAAAAACTATGGAAGAAACAATAAGAAGAGATAAATGCTTATATGAGAAGAAAAGAGAGAAGCCTACTTTCCAGAAGGATTGGGAAGACAAGAAGAAATTCAAGATGGATCAGAGGAAGAAGGGAACTAAGACACCCCTTTTCAGGAACAATCCTCAGGGACAACCATCTTTTAGAGAGCTCGGGAAGGATGAAGTGGGTGGGAAATGCCAAGACCACCACCTATGGAATGTTGGGGTTGTAAAGGGAACCATAGGTACATAGATTGCCCCCACAGAAATGATAAATTGAGACCTTTACACAATGTACAATAGGCTGAAATAGTGGAGGACATAGGTAGTAGAATGCCAAGGATCTATGCATCCCTGGACAACAAGAAATTTGAATATCAGTCGCACATGATTGAAGTGGAAGGTATGATCAATAACCATCCCTTCACCATTTTAATTGATTCAGGGGTGAGCCATAGTTATATAGATCCTTGAGAAGTGGAAAGTTTTCAATTGTTGAGAAGCAAACATGAAAAGTCTTGGTTAGTGCAGCTGGCTACAAGAACCAAGAGAAAAGTCAATGAGTTGGTTAAGTCTTGTCATGTGGACATGAATGGACTAAGAACAAGGGCTGAATTGAAAATTCTTCCTTTAGGTTCTTATGATTGCCTAATTGGGACGGTCTGGTTGGACCAACACCATGCCATCTTGGACTGTCGTAACAAGGAATTCCCTTGCTTGGATGAGGAAGAAAATCGGAAAATAGTCCAAGGAATTCCCAGAGTTGTTGCTATCATAGAAATCTCAGCAATGCAGCTAAAGAAGTGCTACAATAAAGGATGTCAATTATTTGCAGCCCATGTGGAGGAAGCATCTAAGGATGAAGTCTCAAATATTGGATATCATGTGGTACTAAAGAAGTTTGAATATGTATTCGAGGAGGTACCCGGACTACCCTCGAAGAGAGATATTGACTCCTCTATAAACTTGATGCCTGGAGAAACTCTAGTGTCAAAAGATCCTTACAGAATGAGTACGTCGGAGCTAAAAGAACTGCAATTGCAGCTTGAAGATCTTCTGAAGAAGGGGTATATACGCCCAAGTGTTTCACCTTGGGGTGCCTCAGTCCTGTTCGTGAAGAAGAAGGACGAGACACTGAGATTGTGTATCGATTTCAGACAATTGAACAAAGTAACTGTAAAGAACAAATATCTTCTGTTAAGGATTGATGACCTCTTCGATCAGTTGAAGGATGCGAAGATATTTTTGAAGATAGAACTCGGGTCGGGATATCACCAGGTAAGGATAAAGGATGAAGACATCAGAAAGACCGCCTTTAGAACAAGGTATGGTCATTACGAGTTCGCAGTGGTGTTGTTTGGGTTGTCGAACGCACTCGCTATTTTTATTTGTCTGATGAATGGTGTATTCAAGTACTTTATAGACAATTTTGTCATAGTCTTCCTCAATGACATTCTGGTGTATTCAGGGACTATATAGAAAAGTTTTTCATAGTCTTCCTCGATGACATTCTGGTGTATTCCAAGTAGGAGGAAGAGTGTGAACAACATCTGAGGATGGTGTTGCAGGAGCTAAGAGAGCACCAACTGTATGCCAAGTTGAGAAAGTGATCATTTTATCAAGAGAAGATCAATTACTTGGGGCATCTTATTTCAAAGGATGGGATAGTTGTAGATCCCGAGAAGATTGAGGCCATCAGAGAATGGTCAGCGCCAAAGAACATGATGAAAGTTAGATCCTTTATGGGTCTAGTTGTTTATTATAGAAGGTTTATCACAGGGTTCTCAAGGATAGCTCACCCTATCACTTATTTGCAAAGGAAGGAGAAGAAGTCTCAGTGGACAGAGGATTGTGAGAGAAGCTTCCAAAAATTGAAGAAATTGTTAACCAGTGCTCCAATCATGAGTAATGAAGATCCAAATGAATATTTCCTGGTGTGCACAAATGCATACAAAGAAGGACTGGGAGGACTCCTCAGTCAGATTGGATTTGTAATTTGTTATGAATCCAGAAAGTTGAAAGAGAAAGAAAGGAAATATGCAACTCATGATTTGGAGTTGGCATCCATACTATACGCTCTAAATAAATGGAGGCATTACCTCATGGGAAGGAGGTTCGAACTGAGGAAAGACCATAACGGTCTAAAGTATTTTTTTGAACAACCAACTTTGAATGCTAGGCAGAGTAGGTGGTTGGAGTTTCTTTGTGAATATGATTTTAATATCAAGCATATCAAAGGGAAGGAGAATAAAGTGGTTGATGCACTTAGTAGGAGAGTGCATGAATTACATGCTACAACCATTAGCATGTACCGAACTGATATTAAGGGAAAAATTTTGGAGGCTACAAATACAGATTTGTAGTATAGGGATTTGGTAGCAAAGCTACAACAAGGTAAGATGCCACAGAAAGTGGAGAATTATAAATTAGAGGCATATGGAACACTTATGTACAAGAACATAATTTATGTACCTAATGTCCAGAACTTGAAACTTATGATTTTGCATGAAATGCATAATGTGTCTTATGTTGGGCACCCTGGATATCATAAAACTGTGGTAGCAATTAAGAGCCATTATTTTTGGCCAGATATGAAGAAAGAGATTGCAGAATACATCGCTATATGTATGGAGTGAAAAAAGGTTAAAGATGAGCACAGGCACCCAGAAGGGTTGCTGCAACCTTTACCCATTCTTGACTGGAAGTGGGAAGTGGTGACAATGGATTTCATCACAAGATTTCCCAAAACAGGCAAGCAACATGATTCAATAATGGTGGTAGTGGAAAAGCTTACGAAAGCTACCCATTTCATTCTGTTAAAGACTACTCACAAGGCAACAGAAAACGATTGTTTCCGACATCTTTATGAAGGAAGTGGCACGATTGCACGGAATTCCCAAGACAATTGTGTCTGACAGAGACCTGAAATTTACCTCAAATTTATGGAAAGGGTTGTTCAAAGGATTTGGAATGAATCTAAAATTTAGCACAACCTATCATCGTGAGTCTGATGGGAAGATAGAGCAGGTGAATCGAGTGATAGAAGACATGCTGAGGATGTATGTGATGGACAAACCATCGAAATGGGAATACTACCTACACTTGGTAGAATTCGCCTATAATAATGGGTATCAAGCATCCTTGAAGATGAGCCCATTTGAAGCACTTTATGGTAGAAAGTGCAATACTCCAGTAAGCTGGGATAATCCAACTGATAGGGCAATAGTTGGGCCAGAGTTGCTCAAGGAAATGGAAGAACAAATGCTAAAAATTAAGAAGAATTTAAAGGCTTCCCAAAACAGGCAGACAAGTTATGCTAATAAGAATAGAAATCACATAGATTTTAAAGTGGGTGAACATGTTTTCCTAAAAGTAAAAGCCAATAGAAGTTCCCTAAAGCTAGGAAGTGTCTCCAAGTTGGCAGTCAAATCTTGTGGGCCATTTGAAATCCTAGAAAGGATTGGGTCAGTTGCATATATGCTTGCATTACCTGCATCCATGACTATACATAATGTGTTTCATATTTCATTTCTTAAGAAATATATACTTGATGCTAATCATGTAATCGATTGGAATGTGATTCAGGTGGAGCAAGAAGGTGTCCTGCAAGTGCATCCTGTGCACATATTGGACTGGAAAAGAAAATAGCTCTGGAATCGAGCCATAGGGCTTGTAAAGGTCCAGTGAAGCTGGTACGGTCTCGAGGACGCGACATGGGAGTATGAGGATGCTATGCAGGCAAAATACCAACATCTTTTTGAATATTTTGAAAATATTGTTGGTGTTGTGTAAAGAGTTGCATTGAGGACAATGCAAAAATAAGGGGAGGGGATTGTAATATCCCCCGGTAGTGCCCTAGTTATATTATGAGTTGTAATCATGTTTATGAATTGTAATCATGTTTTTTAGGTTGGTGAACCAAGTATTGATAAGTTGGTGGGCTTATGTGTTTATTAGGTCGGAGAGACTAAGTGTTAAAGGTTGGGAGCCTGTTTTTGTATATTTAATTATGCAGAACATTAATAAAGATTAAACACCGTTGTGTGCAGACCGACCACAAAGAAAGAGTGATGGGGGACTAAGCTTCCATAGAATGGGTAAGGGAAAGTGGGTTGAAAGGTTTGGAAGAGGGGCTAAGCTTGAGGGCTTAAGTCCTTGAGATAATAATTTATTATTATTCCAAAGTGGTGTGAAAGGGATATTTTTATCCTAAGTTTCTGAAAAAAGGGAACGCATACTTGATGGAGTGCATGCAGCATCAGGGGTGACATGTGTCAACCCAGGCACATGCAATTTAACCCAAGAATTGAGCCGTGATGAGCGTTCAACCTCCATTATTTCATTCGATGTATGAATCGTGTGTTTTGGGCGTCGGATCACTGCATGCATACCCTCAGGCAGCTCTGAAACCAAAAAATCATGATGTTTTCCAGAGAAGCCGATGCATCCTTCGTCTGAACTATTTGAGTCTACGTTCAGCCTCTACGTTGATTCCTTTTCATGCACCCTGAAAACTAGTGGCAAACCCGTGGACTGAGCCGTGTCTCATGTGTGTCATGTGAACCCAATTTATCCACACTGCAAATCTAATTTTGTGCTTAACCGTTTGGGTTGTTATCTTCTGTGAAGCTTGAGCATACTGTAATTGTCCATGTCGTGTGTGTTATAACTATGGGATGTTGTGGCCACACAGTCCCTTGGTTGAGTGTGATTGGATACCATCATTCATTCCTTGCCAAGCCTTACTATTGTCCTCCTTGTGCTGGAATGGAGCTGAAGAAGCAAGTTGTCAGGCCTATGTTCAACACTCTCTCCAGGTGAGAGAGGTGGTTGTGGTTGAAGAAGCAATTTTTCAGGCCTGTGAGTGACTCTCTCTAGGTGAGAGAGTGCGCGGAGGAAGTGAGAACTCCTAAAAGGGGTCTTGTAGCTACCATAGAGCTCGGAGAACTTTGTTCCGAACTGTTTTTAAAGCCCAAGGCAAGGGAGGTTTAGCAGTCGAAGGACTATCCTGGTGACAGTGAAGGTTTATACTCTTGGGGTGGGACAGGCATGTGGGAAATGAGAGTTTGTGAGTAGTGGGCATAAGTGGCTCCTGGGAGAGAATCGATCCTCATAAACTGTGTGTCTTCCTATTGACCTTACCTAGCCTAGGATTAACTTGCCTGGTGGAGCTTAGTCTCAGCTCGGGAGTGACCTACTACTAAGAGTGATGAGCAACACGATCTAAGGCTAGGAGGTTCGTGGAAGGTCTGCAAGCAGTTGGTGGAGTTACCCAGTTTCAAAGATAAGTATCATTATGTGTTTAATTTCAATTAAAATGCATGTCTATGATGCTTGTAAATTATCATGTATTTCGTTGCAATGATATTTATTATTAATTATGTTTACAATCTGTATGATGACAATAACTCTATGTTAAATGAGTTGATTTGATTTAATATGCATTTTATAGATAAATTTATGGGAATGTTTCACATAGTGGCATTGCCCGGTAGTGGGGTTGACGGTCGGGGACGTTACATTTCTCAATGATTCTTTGATCAGGGATGTCTTCACTAGTCAATATGATCTAGTTTACAATTCCCATGACTCTGGTCATAAACTCATCAACATTTTCAGACTCTGTCATTTTTAAAGTCTCAAAATGCGTCCTCAAGGTCTGCAGCTTGACTATTTTGACTTTGTCATTTCCTTGATAAGTTGATTTAAGGATGTCCTAGGCCTATTTTGAAGTAATAATGCCTGTGATTTTTTAGAAAATCGAGTCATCCACTGAGTTTTGAATCCAAAAGTTTTCCTTATTCTCTTTTTTCCTCTATGTTGCCTGAGCAGTTCTCTGTTGATTGCTCATGGAAACAAGGACTATTGGATCTAGTTCCATGTAGCCAAGATCCACTGGATCCCACCAATCTTGTGCTTGTAAGAAGGATCTCATTCTAAGAGACCAAAATTCATAGTTCTTTCCAAGAAGAATCGCTCCTTGCGTTGGTCCTAAATTGTTAGAGGTGGCCATCTTGAAAAAAAATTGAACAAAAAAAATTGTTAGAAATTTTCGTGCTTACTTGTTTCCTGCATGTAAAACCAGGTCTGCGAAATCCTGCGTGTGACTTCGAGCTGAAAAACACAAGGTACACCACTTCTTTAGCTTCGATATGGCTGGATCTAACTATTCAAGCATGGGATCTATGGATTCAGAGCTTTGAGCTCTGTTATTTAGCAAATGTATCCCCTCTAATGGCGGAATCTGGCTAACTGAGTTTACTCGAGAGGAAAAAAAAATTTGAAATTCAACTTATCATGTGAGTGGGTGCTGAAAATAAGGTTCTTTGGGCATTTGGGCTTCGAGTGTTTCGATGGGTGAAGATCTCAATTCCTCTGAATAGACGAATGGACAAATAAACGAATTGCTACAAATAACGATGGTCCTCGTTGATTTTAGATCAACGGTCCACAATTACATTGGGACTTCGTGCCTTTGGGCCTTTGAGGCTCCACACGATATTCCTTTCTTACCTCACATTCCTACGAACTCGCGAACCTCCAAACAAGGGAAAGAGATCGATGGTCTCAGTTACCCTTTGAGATCTACGACTCAAAATTACTTCAGGAGTTTGGGCTTTGGAGATATTTCATCGCTCACAATCACAATACTCTTGAAGCATCGAAGTGGCGAATTTTTTGGAGAGAGGTAAATCCAACGGTCAAGATCTTATTTGAAACTCCGGCGCTCGAGATTTTTTGTCTGCTAATACGTGCAATCCTCTGGAGTGTTGAATCTCTGAAGTATGATATCAGCCTCCACATGTCCTCTTGATTTGGACGACTGAGATTTACTTTTGAATCCTGTGCTTCAGGTGTTCCAAGATGCACATCACCACAAACCTCTGAAGTGTTAACTTTCTGAAGTGTCGGATCTGTTGACACTTGTCCTCATCCTTCAATGGCTCAGATTCACTTCGGGCTCCGACCAGTTCTTGCTCTTGTGCTTCACTTCGCAAAACCTTATGGACTGCTAAGTCTTCGAAGTGAGCAATTTGGCGTCGCGTCTCCTCATTCATGGATGATCTAGATGAACTACGAGCTTCAGGCCTTCGGGAGTTCTCACTTCACGCATCTGTCTTTCTTCCGAAGTGGTTATACGTTGAAGTGTAGAATCTCCTGCCAAGTGTCCACTTCGATCAATGGTCTGTATCTACTCAGGTTCTTCGGAGCTTTGGGAGTTCTTTACTCAACACTGCTTTCTCCCTCCTGGAGCACAAGATTGTCGAATATGGTGATCATATGACACATGTCCCCTACTCGGAGATAACCCTTTCATGAAGTTCGCTCAGTATTTTCTATATGTGACTGAGATTTGTGACCTCGGCTTAACCTCTAGGCACTTATCTTGGATATCAATGGCCACCAGTGATTGCGGAAACTCAACTCATTGGCCACGAGTGATTATAGAAACTCAACTCGATCACTCTTTAATTTCCTTCCCCATCTTCGCAGTGCAAAGGTGCTCATTCATAGTGAGATCAATATCCACTGTTGATCTGTTGATCTAGCAAGATCAACGATCCCGAGGGATTGCGGGCTCACAATTTTCTCATGCTTTAATTTCCTTCCCGATCTACACAATGGGAAGATGCTCGTTCGTAGCAGGATCAATATCCATCATTGATATGTTGATCTAGAAATATCAACAATCCTGAGGGATTGCAGATTCACAACTTGCTCACGCTTTAATTTCCTTCCCGATCTCTGCAATGGCTCCCCACTATTGATCTCTCTCCAATGAGATATGACAGTCGTGACTTAATCTTTTCTTGATCTGACAACTTATCTTTCTCTTGCTCAGATCAAACGGCTGAAAAAAAATTTCGCCTCTTCTTTGTGATCCTCATCCTTTCTAAACTTGATTAATGGTTCAGAACTGTTCCTGTGGTCAATCTTACGGCTTCTGTAGCTTCTCCTTTGTTGCTTCTTGCAACTTCCTCCTGAATAAGGGATTCGGCGAATTTTTAAACACTTTGTCCTTCTGTAGCTTTACTTCCTTGCGCTTTGCAGTCTCCAACAATCTTTTGAGAGGATTTCTCTCCAATCTCTGTGAAGATGCTTACTTCAGACGCTCTCGTCTATGAGAGTATGCTCTGCATTCTTCCTTTTGTGATCGGGATGCTCTCCAGGC
>CBVK0102577643.1:0-11407 GCA_900067695.1 Picea abies | reverse complement strand
GAGGCAGGGGTGGTTGCAAGACTTAGATGTATGCAACCTTAGCTGGGACACATATCTGTGATTATACTACTTGGTAAAGCACTTAGCACCATCAGTTCCTCAATATGCAATCAATATCCACTTCACTGATAGAACAGAGCTTCACAACATTCACACTAATCTAATGTATTTAAGCACTTAGCATAGGTAAATAGATCATATCGAGCAGATAAAACACTAAGCATATCCACATAGATCATATCTAACATTCCCTCATATAATAAGCACAAATCATAAGTAGATCTATCTAAATACATCAAATCACTTAGCAAATAACATGTGAACACATCTATCTAAATACATCAAATCACTTAGCAAATAACATGTGAACACATCAAGACAAAGCGCAAAGTAACATAACACAGTGTTTACATGGTTCATCCCCACCCTGGGGCTAAGTCCACCAACTCTTCTCCTTTATTGTCTTCATTCAATCAGTTACAAGCACAGAGCCTCAAAATCCTTACCCCACACGGGACAAAATATCTACGCAGCTCACTAGATCCTTCTCCCTTGTGTTATAGCACCCAGCCTTCCACAATCTATTATAAGGACCTGCACTTAGCTATGCAAGTCTCTTACAGATATGCATTAAGCACTTACAAACTCTACTTGCACTTAGCATACATTCACATTACATAGATGCACCACTACTTCTATATTTCCTAAGAATCTATTTATATACAAAATAGGCCTAAACATGGGTAAACCCATGGGTCGATGTCCCATTCTCGTTACATATTCCCACATCCCAAAAAGGATCCAAAAAGGGGTAGAGATCCCGTTATCTCCACTTCTTCTTGCACTCCTCCTTCCATAGGATGTCGAAGTCCCAAAATAGGTCAACATGACCAAGAATCTCCCAAAACTTGGTCATGGGCCAACATGCCCCCAACACTCACCTATGACTCGTCCCGAGTCACTTCGATCTGATCAGTTCTTATTCGAATGCCTTGATTTTGGCTTGAGTTGCTTCAACTTGCTACTTTTCTATGGCCTCTTGTTCGATGAACTCCTAGATCACTGCATCATTCACTAGCCCTTTTAGGTGTTGTTATGATGTAGTGACAACTTGTTCTAGCTCTACTCCTCAGCTTTCAACCTCTTTAAAAAATTGGCATGCCTTATCTTGCACAAGTTGGAGTCGTTCATTTACTTCCATAACTTTTCTATGGATCTTATGGATCTGCTGCTGGGTGGTGCGTTGCTCTTGATATCTCTTCATTCTTTCTACAACTGTCAGGGCCTTCAGCTACACCTATAGTGTGCCTGCATGCTGATTCGCTTCCTGGAGTTGCAACTCCAGTGCCTGCAATTCTGGATTCTCAGTGAGATTCTGATATGTTTGGGTGCTACGATTACTCAACTTCTTGCACTCCCCGGCAAGAGCCTTCAGTCTCTCAACTGCGCTCCTGGTGGTTTCTTCCCTTTGGTCTCTTACATCTTGCGGGGTCTTGGGCACTATGCGTAGCTCCAAAATTGCTATGCGTTGTTGTAGTTACTAAATTACTTCTTCAAATTGTGCCACCTTCTGTGGGACTCTCTCTTCTACCTTTATTTCTATAACTATCACAGAGAGAAGTGCTCTATTGACCCTTTCCTTTACTTCGAGTTTCTCCACGAGAAACTATTCCTTGCTTTGTTGTAGTTGTGCTCTTTCTTCATCCCACTTCGCTTGGAGAGAAATATTTTCTCGTTCTGTAGTACTACATTGCTCTAAAAGGTCTCCTTGTACTTGTGTTAAAGCCTGGGTGGCTTGGGTTGTTTCTTCTTGTGCTCATCGAAGGAGAGCTTTGACTGTATCAACAATTCTGTCGAGTTGAGCTGACTCATATCCCATTTCTGGTGTTTCCAATGACAGAGGCACACTGGAAAATGCGCGGCTGGACTGTAGTGCTTGTTGCACCCCTTGAAGTTCAACCTTAATTAGATTTCATATCTCCTCCTGTTGAGCCTCTTGCTTATCTTATACCTCCAGTGAAGCATCGTTCAGTGCTACTACAATGAAATCAAAGTCATCTGAGGTGAAGGTAGTTTTCATTTTGGTCATAGAAGGTTTTGATTTCTTCCAAGAAGAAGGCTTCAGGGGGGGAACCTTCCTTTTCTTCGAGGGATCCTCCTTGCCTCTAGTTGGTGTAGCCTCGCCTTTCTTCTATTCAACTTCTGTGCCATCTATCTCTCTTCCATATCCACCTTATGCAGGTGAGATGGAAGCAGTATTCATAGAGGTACTACTTACATCTTGGTCTTCTTCATTCTTCTTTATCTTGTTGGGTCCAGTTTTATCATGCACTGCTTCTGGACTGTCAATGTTGGACATCTCTGTAGGGTCTGCTGGAATGAGGAAGTCCACCGACCTGTATTTAGTAATCTATTCTAATTCCTCCTCTGTCAGATTGTAGTAATACTGAAGTTGTTTCTTGTGATCGTCAGCGCACGCTGTAATATAAATGAAATGACGGTCTCTGCTAAATTTCATTAAAGGCTGAAACCTGTGGAGCATATTCGGTGTGATGCAAGGCTCAGATTGGATGGTTGTCTTCAGTTGGTTGTAATATGTGTGGAATATGACATTTGACTGCCATTGCTTGTTCATGTCACTGGAATACCACAGTGTACTGAACTTCACAGCGAGAGGTTCAAAGGGCTCGATATCCAAGAAGGTCGCACCTTCCGGCATCTCCCATGCGATGAAAGCAATCAGGATTAGAAGCCAGCTGAAGTGGAACTCGTATCTTTATCTTGTGATTCCCTGCAGTCCAATTCCAAATGGTTCACTAGGTACTTCACCCAATTCATTTGTAGGCCCTTCGCGCACTTCCCTGTGAGGTCGACTACAAAACCAATCACTTGGGTGGGTCGGTTCTTGTGAACAAACTTTCCTACATTCAATTGACAGGCTAGGCGCATTGTGCCACTGTGGATAGAGGCTACCTTGTAGCCTCGTGTTCCCTTCTCGACATCTCCATAAGTGTCCTTGATCCTTTGTGCGAGAGCACGGTCCATGGATTTTCCAGGGTAGAAATCCTATGGGTCAGGGCCTTGCATACTCAGCCCTGTGATCTGATTGATCAATGTCGGATCCACTGTGATACAGTGGTTTAACCACAAGTATCTACCATGGTAACAAGATAGCAGTAGCTTGACACATGCATTCACTTCTTAGTGTCTTCCGAAGTGAGGAATATTCATGACATTGAGCAGTGTGGATTGCGCGAGGTTCATAGTCCATGACTGGGGAACTATCTTCGAATTCTTTCTCTTTTTTCTAGTTAGGTACTTATGTGGGGCGAGCATGTTGTAGACCTTCCTGTCGCCGAGGTTGAAGTTGTTAAATTTCAACGCTACAATCTTTTCTTGGTCTACGTGAACTGCACGTATCCCTTTCGGGCCAAAGCGTACTCAAATTCTATGGGCACACTGTCTCGATTGATTGCACCACTTAGAGGTGGTAGGTAGGAGGTTAAAATGCTTGGAATCGACTTACCATTCGCGAGATCATCTCTATGCTTGGTTCGCTTTTCATCTGTTGGTCGGGATGGTCTAGCTCGAGTAGTTGACGGAGAGGCTGGTAGTCCTCTCGTGGATGATGCTTGTACACCTGCGGATAATCCTCTCTCCAACATGACTCTTTCAGTCATCAGGTCAATTAAAACTTCTTCAGCAACTTTCTCCGCAGTGCTCAATTCTTTCGACATACACACTCGGGTGAACTATCGTGGGTTCAGGGAACAACTTAGACACAGTACTAAGATATAGAGCAAGAGCATGGTGATCACTATATAAACTCGGCTTAGTCTGCGGGCTCGAATTCTCAATTGGCAAAAGTGTTCTCGGTGGGTGGTGCAGTGGGATAAATAGGGAACTTGACAACGCTTCGCTTACAACGGGTATGAACCTCCATTAACTCTTGTTTGGTCAGTTATAGCACGGTCCAATGGTATGATGACGAACCATAATTTCCTTTATGCCCATTCGCAGCATCGATCGAACAGTTATAATGTCCCCAACGGCTATATTGCTTCGTCATGGCGAAGTGCCATGTGTCGTTGTTCTGATATCTTGGCGAAGCTCCCATTTTGCAATTTTTCGGTCTACGAAGTTCCCTCTGGAACCTTCTACAACATTTTGATCTTAGCTCTCTTCTTATTTAGCTTTCTAGCCTTCTTTCCAGTGAGCTTTGTCTCAGTATTCCTTTTTCCATTATGATTCTTACCTTCTTTGGTCATAGTCACTTCGCGTTGCTGAGATTCTTCCCTAGGGTTCCTCGATAATACTCTGTCTTTGTCTGGGATAAGTACTTCAGTATTCTGTGGATTCTCTAGTGTTCTCTCAGCTTCGACATCTAGGTTGCTAGTGTTAAATCTACTCTCCTGTTCTTGAATCAAGTGTGCGATCCTTCTGGTCATGAAATCTTTTAACACTTGTTTCTTCTGCTTCAAAACTTTTTCTTCTTCCTTCATCTAGCTTGATCTCTATCAATCCAAGGTTTTCCTAGTAACATGGTAAATGGGGCGTTGTCTTCAACAAATTTAATAATCTCAAAATCTTCTTCTTTCGAAGTTCCATTAGCATTCATAGGTATGCGAACGAGCTTCCCACATAGGTTTATCATCTTTCCTCTGAATAGTCCTATTCCACCTAATGAAGGGATCATAGCAGGCTTCCCTATGGCTTCCCAAGTTCTTTCTGTCATGATATTCACCTATGTTTATTCATCCAGAACATAGTCAATGTCGAAGTCTCCTATTCCTACTTCAATGCATTCTTTTTCCTTGAATATCTCTGATAGTCTGACATGTCGATGGTCATTCAGGGTTTTGTTTATTTGCAGCAATACTTTCTTTGATTCTTCATGGGATTATACCATTTTTGTATCTGCTCTGCCATTGGTATTCCCTAGGTAAAAGTCCTATGGATCTTCTCTATGGTTTTATGCCTTTCTTAGAGCACAAAGCTTTTAGATCTTTCTTCTTTCCTTCATATCCAACCTCATTTCTTGAGATCAACTTCTTTCTTCAAATCAAGATTCTTTCTTTAGCATAGAGATTTATAAATCGAGTAGGATACTACGCACTAGGGCACAGATCTACGCACAGATATTTCACAATCTCAGGTTGAATCTTTGCACAAATCTTCTTCTTTCTCAGTTCCCAACAATCATAGTTTTAGTCTCGGCAACAGAACCATTTGTCGGCACAGGGCAGACCCAGGGTTCAATGCTACAATAGTGCACCAAAAAATCCCTAACTACCAGCCCTTTCGACAAGACATGCTAAGCAGATGAAATCTCACCCGAGGTAGAGACAGGGGTGGTTGCAAGACTCGGGTGTCTGCAACCTTAGTTGGGACACAAATCTGTGATTATAATACTTATTAAAGCACTTAGCACCGTCAGTTCCTTAATATGCAATCAATATCCACTTCGTTGATAAAATAGGGCTTCACAACATCCACACTAATCTAATGTATTTAAGCACTTAGCATAGGTAAATAGATCAGATCGAGCAGATCAAGCACTAAGCATAGCCATATAGATCAAATATAACATTCTCACATATAATAAGCACAAAGCATAAGTAGATCTATCTAAATACATCAAATCACTTAGCAAATAACATGTGAACACATCAAGACAAAGCACAAAGCATCATAACACAGTGTTTGCATGGTTCACCCCCACCCTGGGGTTATGTCCACCAACTCTTCTTCTTTATTGTCTTCAGTCAATCGGTTACAAGCACAGAGCCTCAAAAACCCTTACTCTGCACAGGACAGAAGATCTGTGTAGCTCGCTAGATCCTTCTTCCTTGTGTTACAACACTAATCCTTCCACAATCTGCTACAAGGACCTGCACTTAGCTATGCAAGTCTCTTACAGTCATGCATAAAGCACTTACAGACTCTACTTGCACTTAGCATACATTCACATCACATTGATGCACCACTACTTCTATTTTGCCTAAGCATCTATTTATATATTACAAAATAGGCCTAAACATGGGTAAACACATGGGTCGACATCCCAATCCCATTACATAATCCCAAAAAGACCAAAAAGGACCCAAAAAGGGGCCGAGATTCCGTGATCTTTGCTTCGTCTTGCGCTCCTCCTTCGATAGGCTTTCGAAGTCCCAAAATAGGTCAACATGACCAAGAATCTCCCAAAACTTGGTCAAGGGCCAACAATAAGCCATAAGGAAATATTGTAATGCATAAGTAAACACACAGAGACACATCATATTTGAAATTTTGGGTCCTTCTTCATATTATCTTCATAATCCTTCTCTGATTATAGACTCGGAATTACATAGTAGTGCATTGTACAGACTCTTGGCTCTGGACTCATATCGCAGATCTCCAATTCTCAAAACTCATAGATCCCATTCATTACAGACTCAAGACATGACTTAACTTGAATTAGAAAAATCAACAACTAATCCGACTGGGTAACAACAACAAGGCTGACTAAATCAATCGACTCAACCACAACCCGACTAACCCTTTTACAATTATGTTTATCCCTATATATAAGTTGGGTTGTGTCTTCCTTCTCGGCTTGCACACTTTCTTGTTCTGTTGCAACCGTTCGTTGCTTAGCTGGCGTTGCGCTGACTTTCGCAACTGCTTTCTATTTTTCTTTCTCCAGGCCTCTGACGAAGCTTGTGCAACTCGTGCTCAGTCAAAACTTGCGCAATTCCTTATCCAAAAACAAAGGGCCCAACAAATTCTACAATACCACATGCAAATAATTTGAAGGAAATGATAAACAATTGCTAGGGGAATATTTAGAGCTATCTAACTATACTACATGCATGAAAAGACTTGATGATTATTGCTAAACCCTAGCTAACAAGTAAATGATTATGAAATGGTGATTGAATTACATGTTTAATATGCATATGGTTGAAATATTGGTGGTGCATTTGGAAAGGTGATAATGTCAATGGTTATGCAATGGTTAAGGGAATTATGTGGCTAATATACATTTGGTATGTTTGGATAGATTGAACGTCGGTGGCTCATTTGATAAGGTGGTGAACGTTGATGGTTAGGATATTTTGTTTGAGTTATATGATGTGAAATGGGATATGGTGATCACGATGCTAGCTTTTAATGTGGTGATGGTTTCGATACATGTTTGATTAGTCGTGCTAATGGAGAATTCGTTGGCATGTACTGTTGAGTTAATGAGATGTGGGTGGAGGCGATGTACATTTATTGCACATCACCTTTACTCTTCTCGTTGGCTGCCACCCTAGTTGGGCCATTGTTCGATTTTGTTGTTGTGTTTATGCTCCGAAATTTTAGCAGGGTGGAACCGCTCAGCCAGCTCTTGTTTTAAGGAATTCGATTAAGAGGTTTGTCCTCTTTTTTTCCATTCTTAACTTCGGTTTGGTTATGAAATGATTACTTGCTCAGGTGTATGGGGTTGTGTTTTTCCTAAGCGTTGTAACTGTGTGAAATTTTGGTGTTGGAATGAAAATGGATGGTTCTTCCTGTAATTGTTTGAGTCCATAAAGGTTATTGATCTGCCTGGTGATAGCTCCTTGTTACCACTACTATTTCAGTTGGAGAGTTTTTGTTTAAAGTCTTGGGTGGATGGTTGTCCCCACGCGTGCACATATCTAGTTTTTATGGGTTTAATGGCCGAAGGCACTCTACATCACTGTGTTTTTTTCATTTGGGAAATTATTGATTTCATCAATAAAGGCCATTAAATGGACTCTCCTATTCTAACTCATCCTTGTCATCACCTCAGTGTTGTGGTTGTTTTAAGAGCCATAAGGGTTACTCCCTGAGCGCGTTAAGCATCACTATCTATCAGGTTGGAGCCTCGCTCCTCTGTGATAGCCCTCATGTCTCGGGACTTGTTATCTATCGCGAATAATTCATGGTTCCCTCTGTGTATGCATTGTTGGTATCGGGGTTTTTCACCATTGAAGGAAGTTGGCTCTAGCTTGCCTGTGTTAGTCACAGTGCGAAACTTTAACTCCACAAGTCTGAGGGTTGACATGGAACACCAACCTATCTTGTTGGTTTTACCACTTGATTATTGGATGGTTGTATCTTGCTGACTATGTTTTAGTAGAGACCCATCCAATTGGCTATATGACAGTCATATTGGTTTGGCATTTAGTTATTGCCTCTGTAAAACGTTGGTAAACCCTGTTTGTTATTTGCACAACTCAAGTTACACAGTCGCTCTCCTTATGTTTGATAACTTGGTGTTGTTTAGTGGAGAGGGATGTTGCCCCAATTCAAATGGATGTGTGGGTATGCATATCTACCATAATTTGTTCGGTTGATTGATTTTCTACAACAATGGTGAATTGTATTGTTAATACGTAGTCACTGGTAATTGCATTGAGAATCATTTGGATGATTAACTGGCATTGGTTATAAGGAATGTATGTTGCTCACACATATCGTGTGTGTGCATGGTGTTTTTTGCAAATGAATTAATGGGCATGGTAACTGTGTTCTTCTTTGGGCCAAATGACTATTGACTTGGATCACTGTAGAGAATTTTTCCACTGCATCTTTATATTTGTTCGACTGTGTAAACCTGGGTTTACACAGCATAGTCGATTACAGTGTGATTAGGTCACAACGATATTATATTTAATTGATGGCTCGGCATGATGGATGATTTATTGCAATGGTTGTGTATTGTTTTTTATTGAATGGAGATGTTGCCTCATTGTGTTTGTTGGTTGCGCACTATGTATAACATAGATGGCTTTACACTCAGGGATACCCACAGACTTTTGAGCATGTTTTGTTGCAATCAATATTTTGTTAAGAAATTTTTTTGATAGCCCGTCATGTTGAATGGATGGTCCAGTTTTAAGTCACATCGAATTGTGTTTTTTTTGGCAGTGGCAGAACTACATTGCCTGGGAAAATTACCCTGTGCGTAGCTTGTGTCAAAATGGTGATTGGGGGTTGTATTTCGGTCTTGATTATTTTGGGTTACTGCCATGTATGTTCAACGAATGTCGTTGCATTTAAATGATGGGCCCAATTGCAGTAATAGTGGCTTCATTGTTAATTTGAAAACATGACTTTGGGTATAGCTGTGGATTGAAGAAATGCATGGGCAGTGGTTATTTTTGGTAGTTACAGATTGGAAATGGGTATTGTTCGTAAATTGTTATAAAATGCAAAGTGTGTGAATGAAGGGAACAAAACCTCTTGCAAATTGTATAGGATGCCCTTTGTTTTGTGATGGCATTGTGTGGGACATTTTATTTTGAATAGTGAACTTGTTAAATACATGGAAATTATTATTTAGTCAAGTGATTGATGGTTGATGCATCTCCTTCCCCATAATGTTTTATGGATCACTTAATTAATCCCATGAACATTAACCGTCCTTCTTCCCTTCCATTATTTCACTTTCCACTAATTACAAACCTCGTCACCTCCCATATCCCATTTTCACTCCCTGTTCTGAGATTGATTACAGTCAAGAGAATTATTGTGTTAAAATGGATGAAAGTGTGAGTGTCTTGTGTGGATTGCAGTGAGGTTTTATTGGTTTGATTTACAATTGATTGTGGTTATCATTGAGCAGTGACCATGCTTCTCCCCTTTCATTATATCATATTTTCACTCAATACAAACCCCTCGCATATCCCAAAACCCTGTTCCACCCCCATGCTCGTTGATTAACAGTAAAACAATTTGTATGGATTGGATTGCATGAGTATGATACATTATGAGCCAAATCTATTTCATATTTTTAAGAGTTGTCGTGTATGTATATTTAAAATACTATTTGCTAATTGATCATGCATGCAGGATGATTTTTTTCAGTCGAGGAAACAGAGGTAGAGGTAACTAGAACCGAGACCTAAGAAGGCCCAAGTTCTCTATACATTTTGACGTTGATTCAGAAGAGCTTAGAAAAATGTTTCATGCTGGATTATTTAATTCGATTGGGTAGGGAATAGTCCAACCTAGGCCTGAAAGGCCTCTTTTCTGAGCCCTGCAAGCACCCAGGATTTTTGTACCTCCTCATGTCTCATTACAAACCGAGGTCCCTGAAAATGATGGATGGCAAGAGATTGTCCACCCGGTAATCTCCCAACATTGTGGCTATCCCAACTTGTCTTTGCCTCCTCCTCCATCGGTTAACCCCATTGTCCAAGCTTCCCCTAATCACTTGCCAGTGCAATCCTCCCATGCTAGCAAGAGATTAAAGACTGAAGCCCACCATGCACTTGATAAAGGAAAATCCATTTATGCCCCTTCCTCACCCTCCAATGACTCTGACAAATCCGTGTCTTCCCGGATGCATTTGAGGGACGATTGTTCCCGCGTGATCAGCAAGATTAATCCCAAAGGCTTTGCATAGCCTAAGGTAAATTCAGGATAATCAAGAAGTGACAGCAACAACCAAGGAAGGATTGCATCACAGACTGGGAAATATGGCTTTTGAGTTTTATGTTATCTACTATTTTATGACAGTTGATTTCATGGATCTTTGGACAACAATTTTATTTTGGACATATGAGTATTTTTTTTGAAACAATTTTAAATTTCATGAGTTTAAATTGCCAAAAGTGAATATGTTGATGGGAGGCACAAGGAGGTATGTTTTGCTAACTAATGGTTATGTTATGATTGTTATGGTTGTTATGTATTATTTATTTATGACCCTTATTATAATTATTATTTTTCCCCATAAGTAAAGTTAGTTGAGTCTTTTAATTAAATTAACTAATGAATTGGTTCAACTTCTTCAACCAATTTTAATTTGTTAAAATCAAAAGGAAAGGGAGGATAGAAGAAGAAGCGTGCTAAGGTTTTCTCTTTGAGTTTATGTTGAGATAGTTCAGTTTTCATTCATTCATATATTCATCACAGCCTAATTCTCTTTCGTGATAGTAGGGTCTTATTGTAGACATCAATATTCAGGGCTGAATCAAATCATTCAGACACTTGTTTTTCAGAGGTGTTGATCTATCTTTGATAGTCTGTGTAGACTTGTTTGTTTGTGAATTAAATTTTATGTTTGATAAAGGCTATTGTGCAAAGTCGAGTGGGAAGCAATATGTGGCAAGCTGATCTAGCTTTTAGAGTTTAGTTTTGGTTTTCTATCAGAGGTCCTTTTTTATGTTCCATCGGGGATGTCTAAGTTTGACTTTGGTCCAAGATTTCTGTATGATATTTTGTAAAGAAAATGACTCTTCAGTGAATTGGAATGAAATAAAGGATTTCTTTATGTCTCAACTGTCTTGATTATTATCTTGGTGTCTTTACTTCTGTTCTTACATTTATTTCAGCAACTGTTATATTCAGAAAATTACATAAAAAGTGAATTTCCAACAAGCTTTTTGTTGATAAAAGACTAGCCTAA
>CBVK0102577603.1:0-24553 GCA_900067695.1 Picea abies | reverse complement strand
TAATTAATTAAGTAAAGGATTAAAGGGGGATTATAAATTATATTGTTAAAATAAAGCTTACGTATTCGGGAAGGGATAGGACATTAAATATAAGATAAGATAATAAATAAGAAAGGATAAAATAATAAATAAGGGGATAAGGGGCATTAACTACGAAAGGATAAGATAAGGTAATAAATGGGCAGGTACGGAAGTAAATGAGGGGGGAGGTCGGTGAAGGAGGATATGGGCGGAGGAGGTTAGGAAGGAGGGGATTATTCTACGGGAGATGGGGGATTGATTTTTGGGGCTCTCTTGGATTTGTAAAGAGGAGTTGAGTTTTGGAGTCGGATTGGATCAGTACAGGCACCAGTTTGTTGGAGGTTTTGGGCACGGGGGCCAGGATATCCATACGATATCCTGGAGCTAGGAAGTTGACCAAGTTGGTAGGGTGGAACAAGGTTTTGGGCAGTGTTTACACAGTGCAGCAGCGGTCAACTAGGAAAGCGAACAAACGGAGGGTTAGCATCAGACCCAGGTATTTAAAATTGTGTATTGTTTTATTTTGCTATAAAATTTTATTAATTGTGGATCAATCTATATGCGAATGTGCTCAATTAAAGAAATTTTTTGAATTTTACTGTATGTTGTAGAATTAATGGATGTTTAAATTAATGTTGTCATTACAGACGACTACCCTGGAAAAGATGGTTGGTGCATTCTTGAAGCCAAATGGCATCACTATATACTGGTAGGATCCCAATTCTGTTGAAAATGTGGTCTTGTAGCAATCTTCCTTGGTAATCTGGATCTGATGGTATCCTGATAATCCATCTGTAAAATAATATACCTCCTATCCTCCTACATTGTCTAACACTTCGTTAGTAAATGGTGTAGGGAATGGGTCATGAAAACATGCATCATTCAACTTCCTGAGATCTATGTAGATCCTAATCTTTCCTATCTTTTTGTCTTGTACCACCATAGGGCTAATCCATTCTGACTCTTCGACAAGTTCTATGATTCCTACTTCCAGCATTCTGTCAAGCTCAATTTTCACTTTCTCCTTATATTTAGGGTTCAGTATGTAAGGTCTTTGTTTGACTGGCTTAGCATCTGGTTGCAAAGGGATCCTCATCTCCCCCATAGGCCCTTTAATACCCTTCATATCAGTGAAATTGGTTGGAAACAATTCTTGATACTCATGTAGCAACTCTGTGATCTTGTCAATAGTGGAAACATCCCAATAATCTCCAACATTTGCAAGTTTTGGTGTCTTCTCTGTTCCAATGTTGACTTTATTGATCTTGATCGGCTGTCCAATGAAAGGTAGTTCAACTCCTGGTCCTTCTATGTCTCTTTGACCTTTTGTTTCGGTGATTTTCACATTCCTTGGATCATCGTCTTCGGCTGCATTGATATTGTAACAACCTTGCAACTTCTAAAGGGGCATAGTCCATTCATCCTCTTCTTTCTCCAAAGGGAGGCTAGGTGCCTCCTCAAACACTTTCTTTCTTACAACTTGTGATGTTTTATCTACTGTAGGATATTGGATTTCAAACAAAAAGGTAGTTACAAAGTTCTGGGTCATACCTTCCCAATCTGCAGTGATGAGGCACAGTTCTTCTTGTAGGTACCAGTTGATTGGGGTTGTGTCGAGCATTTTTATGAACTTTTGCACCCACTGTTCTTGAGTGATGTTGCTCCAGGTTTCCTCAAAACTTTGCACATGGTCCTTTGGACATCTTCAACCTGTGTATCTAACTTTGTAGCTTTCTACTTGCTTTGAAAATCACGTTGTCATCAAATCGTGACATTGTACCCAGACTGTAATATTGTTTTTGTGTGTCCCCCACCATCTTGCTAGAGTTAATTTCATGGCCTCATCCATTGCCAACAATCTTTGTTGTGTTGGTACAATTTCTTCAAAGTTCACCAAGAATGCTTCTAAATGATTCAGACTGTCAATGGTGGGAAAGTTACTTAATGTTGTGTCAATCCAATGAACTTATCGGATTAATCTAGCACATCTCCTTGTAGATACTTCATACATTTTGTTCTTCCAGTTCTCCAGTGATTCTTCTGAATCTAATGAACATGTGTTGTCACTTCGCCAGCTCAAATTCCCATCCGCCGTAGGATTAATGTAGTCCTGATTTCTGGCTGTTAATTTGTATATGTTTTCTAGTTCATATGTGTGGTCTTCTTCTCTGATGGGTTCTGTGTATATCTAACATTCATCGGGATATAAAGGTGCGACGAGCCTAAGGACATCTCCTTCAAACGTCATTTTTATTTTCTATAAATCAACCATAGTGGAATTATTGAAAGCCCAATCAATTCCTAACAATGCATGGTAAGGACAACTATCACCAACTATCTCAATCACCTCGAAATCTGCAAATGTCCTTACTCTGTCAATGTCCACAGGGACATGTTCCAATATTCCAAAGGGGCTTACTGCCTGTTGATTAGCCATCCTAAGACTAATAGGGGAATATATCAACTTAGGCTTTCCCATCAGTGCCCAGGTTTGCCTCGTCATGACATTGACTTCCGACCCTAAGTCAAGGACCACATAGTCTAGATCATACTCTCCAATTTGAGCATTAAGGTGTAGTTCTTTATTTTTCCTTCTCTTTTTTGAGACTTGGTGTAGTTATTTATTCAGTAAGGGTTATATCTTTCCTAGCTCATACTGTCTGACCAAATTTTGCAGTTCTTGTATGGCTTTCTCATCTTTTATCAACTCTATAAACATATACAAGAAACTGACAAGTTTACTCACCTGTTTTCCATCTCCAGGTGAAGCAGACTGATCAAATTCCAGAGGCATTCCACATTCTCTTACTTCTAGTCATGTCTTCTATGAAGAGACTTGGTCTCTCTCGAATTATTTTCTTGCCTTATCAAATATTTGTCTTTCTTTCTTTTCATCAAACACTTGTGTCTTCTCTGTAGCTTTCTTGACTCCTAATTCTTTTGTATTATTTCCTTGGGTCATTCTGTCTTCTCCTGTAACAATGCCTCCTCTATTGATAACAACAACTCTGGGATCTTCTACGCAAGGTTCTTCTTTGATTAGTTGTATTTGCAGGTTCTGCTGAGGTCCCCGTCTCTCCTGAATTTTAGCCAGCAATGCTAGACAGTCCTCGATAACATGCTCGAAGGAGTTGCAATAGCTGCAAGTGGTACTAGAGTTCTGAAAGTCCCTTTCCAAGTGTCCTGGTTGTGTGCAGTTATAACAAATTATCTATCCTCGAGCTCAGCCCATACATCCTCCTCTTCCTCTTCCTTGAAATCCACCATGAGGGTTGAAGTTTCCTCTCCCAGGGGATTTATATTGTGCAGTGCTTCCTTCTTGCTGTACTTCACCTTGAATTTTGTATATATCCCTCAAACTTTCATGCATGAGATCATAAGCCCTACAATCCCTGACATCGTGTCCTACCGACTTACAGAACATGCAATACATATTTGTGGGTGTCTAGAAATATTTTTGTAGATAATAACATTCACCAGGGTGATGTCGATTTCTACATACCTCGCACCAAGGTAGGGTAAATTGCTTCAAGGGGCTCGAAGCTCCAGAGGCAAAGTATTCATGGAATAGGGGAAAATGCTCCTTGTCATTTCCTTCTGATTTTCATCTGATACACAATATGTCTTCTCTTTTATATTTTCCCTTGTCTTTCTTTATATCTTCGACCTGCAATGATAGACTAGTTAGCTGACTCAAAATTTGACTCAAGATTTGACTCATACTTGAGATGGATTCTCCCATCAGGGTTGATTCTAACTTCATGGATATTTCCAATGCCTCAGCCTATGAAGTAATCTTTTGTTTCATCATAGGGACTCTGATATGTGGCAAGAGGGAAACAATGAACCATTCCTTGTTCTGCTCATCTGGGATCTGGAAACTCAAGTGGCCCGTCAAGGTTTTAAACCTCTGATCGAACTCCCACTTGGGTTTCTTGAATTCAAAAATTAGCGCGTTCTTGATCTCATTCAATGGTTTAGGCTGGGAAATTACCTTAACAAACTTTATGTACCATCTTAGTGTGCAGTCTCTTAGGGTAATACTAAATTGAGCTCATTTGACAGCTTCGTCGGTCATGTTCTTAATACTCCATATGGATTTGCATAGAAACCTATGCTAATTAGGATCTTCATATCCATCTCCTCTGAAGGTGGGTAACCTCATCTCATCTTCCATATATCTTCCTAGGTTTCCTGACTGAGTATGTGGCATACTACTAGTAACAATGCTTTGAGCACTCTAGTGACTCTGATTACTCTGATTGCTTAATGTTGCTGAAAAAACAATAGGATTAATAATACTTACTTTAGTAGTTGGCATAGTTCCTGAAGTTTTTGGCTCTTCTCGGCGAGGTTCCTCTGTCCTATTGGATTCTGAATGCTCTCCGTCTATCAGATCTTCCTCTTCTCCATTGTAGAAACCCTCATCCCCGTAGTTCTTCTTAAACAGGTTCGCTAGAGGAAATTCTTTGAATACTCTCCCATTGTGCGTATGTCCATCCTCTGTGTCGTTGTCTCTATTTGAGTTCTTAAACATTAGCTCTTCAATCTAGCAGACTACTGTATCTTCAAGATTTTCTTCTCATGCAATAGCATCTTGATCTTTAGCTTCATAAAATGTAAAAAATTTCGTCTAGGTCCCTTAAATAAATAGCTCTTTGCTTGGCTATACGATTCTACTCTGTCAACATCAAACTCAATGATATACCCTCCAATGGTATTATCAAACCAATGATCTACTACTCTTGACACGACATTATCAACTCTCTTGACCTTCTTGATCAACACCGACATCCAAACCATAGATGGCCTAGATCTGATCTCAAATTGGGTATCTGCTAACCTAGCTAGCCACTTGTATAATTCCCTATGGATTCCCCCAAAGAAAATCTCGTGTATATCAGTAAAGATATATCTTTCCAGCCAATCCTCTGTACTAAGATTAGGTTTCTTGTTCTGGGCTTCAGCAAAGTTCTTTTCTTGATCTTCTATCCACTTTTGAATCTTTGTCTTCGATGGAAACCACCTTGACATTCCCTCAAGAAGATTCTTGTCCCGACAACAGAACCATTTGTTGGCACAGGGGAAGACCCAGGGTTCAACTCCAAGAGCACACCAACAAGCCCTAACTAATTTTCCTTTTGGAAACACCTGTGAGGCAGATGCAGTCTCACCCGAAGTAGCTATGAGGGGGTTGCAGGACAGAGATGTCTACAACCAAAGGGAATACCAAGTGGATCCAATACAAGAACAATACAACATTTATATATCACTTACCAGCTCAGATCTACTCTGCACAACTATCTATCATATCTAACACAGTAATGCAATAGCACTATATCAAATGACAAATAACAGAGAATCAATCACACACAACACAAGATATAAGTGGTTCACCCTCTCTCTAGGGCTACATCCACAGATTTGTGCTTTATAATATATTAAGATGAATCATACAGTTCTTGTTTGCGCTCTTAGCTAGCAGATCTTCTTTCTTCTCCTCTCTGTCTCTCCCCTTCCTGTACACCCAGCTGCAAGAATGATCTCTGCACCCAGCTGAATATCTTACAATTCTAGAAGGCTCTTACACCGAGCACTTATCTCTCACACAACAATACTCACTCATTCCAATAACAAAACTAGAACCCATAATACCAACAACAACCCATCCCAGGTCCTTTAGACCTCTATTTATACATTACAATAGTTCGCAGACACCCTTAGGTTAAAACCTAAGTGTCAAAACCCTAGATACCAAAACCCTAGGTGTCTAAAACCCTAGGTCAACTTGAACCGCATTTTTAGGGCTTCGCCAGCCTGTCTTTCCTTCCTTCTCGCGCGGTGCTCCGAAGCATCCAACAGTGGATTTTTTCACTTGCTAAGTTGTCCATGATCCTTCTTCCTTATTGATCTATCATCCTCAATCTTCTCGTCCAACGAATTTCTTTTTCTTACTTCACTTCGTTTTTTCCGCTCTTTTTCTCACTTCGACCCAGTATCAGTCACTATGTCTTCTACGCAGTTCACATTTCACCTTTTCTTCCTTGATCTTCACTTTCTTCCATAACCAAGGGCCAACACTTACCTCTATACCTATTGTTGGTTCCCTTGTTCAATCTTCTGACAAAGTTGGTCACTTCTTCATCATCTTCTGAGATGTCATTGTTGTTGCTATGTTCTTTTTATTTTTTCTTTCTCTTTTTCTTTGACATTTTGGGTGCTTTGAAGGTTGCTTCCTTTATATATGGATTTTCTTGTTTAGTTCTCATTTCATATGTTGTGAATATTCCATGTAGTTCATCCATGATTATTGAGTTTAGATATCCTTTTTCTTCTAGTGTTGATATCTTAGGATCAAATCTCATAGGAAGAGATCTTAGTACCTTTTGAACAATTATAGATTCTTTGATTTTTTCTCTCAATCCCAAGATTGCATTTACTATTTCATCAACTTGTAAAAAGTAAACTGCAATGTTCTCATCTTCCTTCATCTTTAGTTGTTCGAACTGACCTCTGTAAGTTTGAAGCTTTGCTGCTTTGACTTTTGAATCTCCTTCATAAATATTTCAAAGTTTGTCCCAAATCTCTTTAACGGATTTACAATGTGCAACTTTGGTGAATACCAATTCTCCAAAACCATTTAGAAGTGCATTTGTGGCTTTGTAATTATTCTGACCGAGTTTCATTGCTTTGTCATTTGTTGGCAAAACTGTTGGTGTTGTGTATTGATCTACAATTGATTGCCAAATTTCAAATCCTTGTACCTGTATATATGTCTTCATCCTTATGCTCCAAAATGCACACTTTTTTCCATCAAACTGTGGTATTCCATTTTTATACATGTTGTTTCTCTCCATGATCTACCTTTCAGTGGTTAAACTAATTTATGAAGGAACCTTCTTTGATACCAATTGTTGGATTACTGAGAGGGGGGGTGAATCAGTAATAGAGAAATTTAATCATTTTTAACCGTATAATGCAAGTGTTATATCAATGTATCATTATCATCCAATATTTTCAGAGTAAATAAACAATGAACAATCATACACATACACAGTACACCAGTGTTTTTACATAGAAACCCAAAGCAGGAGAAAACCACAGAATGATTTTTCTTATATGTCTTGAAGAATTAAATTCATTGGAAGCACCAAATTCCTTTGTTTTCCAACTGCAACTGGAAGGAGACTCCAACCCCCTAATTTCTCAGGCTACAACCTGAGGGAAGCTTCAACTCCCCAATTCTCTGGCTATAACCAGAAGGAGGCTACAACCCCCTATGTTCTTTGACTATAGCTGAAAGGTAGCTAAAACCACCTATCCTTGACCCATCCAACCTTCCTAAGATATAAGTAGAATGATGGAACCACTGTCACACTATCACTATGAGATATACTGTTGTAAACCTATACCAATCAACCTGCACCAAACAACCTGTACTAATAACCTGAACCATGCATCAACCATGCATCAACCTATACCTCAGGCTGTAATCAAATTGTACCATAAACAAGTGCATCAACCATGCACCAACCCATACCTCAGCCTACAAAACTTCCTTAACTTTAAAAACAAGAGACTATCATTTTCATCAAACTTTACTTTAGTCTCACATGACTAGTTTTGGATTATTCGACAACCCTAACTTGAAATAATCATAACTATGTACCTGTAATGAATAAATATTTGGAAATAGTACACTATGTTATTCAGTGTGTTTTATGCAATTCCTCCATGTGTCACTACTTGGAACCTCTCAGAAAAGGAGTTATAGAAAAAATGGCATACCTTTTTGAATTCTGGCTTATTCTAGAGAGTAAACTTGTAGAGTGTGTTCTGCATGGAATATTTTTTGTATGGATATGAAAATTGTACACAGAATACTACAAACTGCACTCTAACCAACACATTTGGTATTACTGAATTTGGATCTTTTATGAAAATTTATGACATTTCTATCCGAAACACCTGTTTTAGACTAGTTTCAGGACTAGCCTTCTTTACTTCACCTTCCCTATGAAATTCGGCTTAGATATAATTTGGTTACCTCAGTCATCTGTAGATATTCAATATGCTCAATAGTGTTCAAAATGAGAGAGCCTTGCCTCTTATTTATACTCTCCAAGTAGCTTCCTTAGAAGCATATTCTAGGTCATGTTTCCCACTTAGTCACCTATGTCAAACTTTGGCCAATTTTCCACTTGTCCATGTATCCAATAGCCACTTGACCACTTAACCAATTTTCCTCATTTTAGGGTTAACCTTCTTATAACCACTTTCCATAATTAGAAAGTTCTCCATTTACTTTATTATTTAAATAATCCTCCTTGACTTTGTCACTTCACTTTATTATTTAAATAATCCTCTTTGACTTTGTTAATCCTCTTTGACTTTGTCACTTCACTTTATTATTTAAATAATACTCCTTGACTTTGTCACTTCACTTTATTATTTAAGTAATCCTCCTTGAATTTTTCACTTCACTTTATTATTTAAATAATTTCTTCTTTTCAAGCACTTTGACTTCTTTGATCTTTTGGGGCTTCAAGCCAACATATGAGAGTCCTCCAACTTTGTAAGGCCATAACTCTCAAACCGTGAGGAGTTATGTGACGTTCCACATACCACCAAAAATGGCATGACATGTAATATCCATATAGAATAGTATTACATGCAAATATATCAAAACACATACAATTATACATCAAACAAACTTGGGTCCATTACCCAAACCTTTGTTCTACCATAATTTTCTACATGACTTTCTTCAAGGGTTGACATCAATGACAACCAACCCAATTAATCAACAAAATGGTGAGTTAAACAATTATTTCACTTGATGATGAGTGACATAATATAAATGAGAGGCCAACTATGGTGTAGTGTCTATATCAATTTTAGTCAAACACTTTTCATATTCAAGGTGAAGTTGACTTTTAATAATTGGAGGGAATCATTTTCTTTGTTTTTATTTATGTAAACCTTCTGATCTCATCACTAGCCTAAAAAATTGGTGTCATCTCATTAACAAGAGACATTTATCATGGTCAAATGTTTTTTGATAATCCACACCATTGGTACTCAAATTTTTCATCTCCCTATGTTTATATTCCATTACCTTATTTCTTAAATGAGCAAGGTATGAGGATGGAAAACCTTAGTCATCTAAAGAGCATCTGCCCCTTGAATATTCATGTAAAGAACCATATCATTTCATAAACAAGAGGAACACAACCAAAGCCACTCACTTTCAAGTTGTCCAATCCTGTAATGAATGATCCACATTTTGAGTAAAAATAAGAATCCACCTACTAAATACATGATTTAATTGCACTAATATTTCATGAAAGATAATTTCACATTTCCTCATACATAGAGGCATCACTTCCTATAGATCCTTGCAATTGCAAAGTGTGGAATTATCTATAAGCTCCCCACATCCTCACCAACTTTTTATATTTTTCTTCATTTGGTAGATATTTAATAACAAAAAATGTAAATTGACTATTACTTCAAAAATAATTTGAATACCAATAATAATTATGTATGTTTAAAAATTGTATTATACCTTTAAAATTTCATCATGTCGAGTGAAGATTTTTCTTGAAATTGCTCCATCGGATTGCCCATTGTTGAGATCCATATACTCATTTTTTTATGATGAATTGATTCCCCAAGCTTACATGCAACTCCAATTCTTTCTAGTTTATCATAAAGTTGAATGAACTTTTCTTTATCAAGCCCCTTAGTTGGATTTTTATTGTCAAAATCTTGTGTTATTATCTGAATCTCATGAAACATTTTCAAAATAGTTTCAACTCTAGAATGAAGAGCACAATATACCATACTAGACATTGATCTAGGTGTCATCAATAATTTTCCAAAAGTTACATTTATATACTAGCTAAACATGGGATAGTTCTTAACAACAATAAATGAACTACCATGTAAAGATGGTTCTACATCAATGATGCAAATATCAACTTGGTATAGCCATCCTTTACTTGAATTTAATGTAGGGTTTAATTATGGAGATGTAAAATTACATAAGGATTAGCATATAATTACTAAAAACACAAAAACGGATACAACAATTTACCCAAATTACCAAAATAAATTTTGAATACATTAACTGAAATTTTGCAATTGAACTAAAGGTATCTCCTTCTTGAATAGAATGTTACTTTGTAACCATGTGTATATCTCTTTTTGAACATGTGCACCATGGAAAAAAATTATTCCCCATTGGTGACATTTTTACATGACATAGTAACTAGCAAGTTGAAACAATATCAAGGCACTAAAACAATTTTACATCCACTACTGTACCATCACTCATTATAATGTCATTCTGACAAAGCATTTTTATTTGTTCCATTAAGTTGTCCTCATATTTTGGATCAATAACATGTGCTTGAACCTACTTGTATTCCTCTTTTCCATCCCATTTTCCAAATGCTTAAATACAAAACACTAAACCATTATCATGTAGAAGTTCAAGTAATATCTCATATACATGTCCACCTCTATCATACTAGAGACAAGAATCAATACCAATTTTAAAAGTCACATCTACAATCATTTCACCAAATATCTTCTCATAGGATTCAACCATATAGGAAGCATATTCCCTTACCTCTTTGACCATAACTCCAAAGGTAAAACCATCAATTCTTTCCCAACCCAAATTTAATTTCTCAGCTTTATTACAACCATATTTTCATTTCCTTGCAAATTTATGTTGCATTTACTCCCTTAAATAAACCATGATTTTCAATGCACTTTATACATTGTAATGTCTTATGAGTCACACTTGATTCAATAAAAAATCAATCCATGTTCCTATGAGTGGATTCCTTATGGATATCTTCCACAACAACTGAGCGAATAGTTTCAAGAACTCCATCTAAATACTCAATTAGATCTTCAACTTTATAACTTGTAGCAAAACTACTACTTAAGTAGTTCTCATTTGCAACAATAATGTCACCTTTTTCCATATTCTCAATTGGTTTACCATAATACCAACAACCAAGATCCCTCAATTTATGGTTTCCCTCTTTAACTCTCTAGTTAAATAATCCTGACCACTTCCTGAGATCTAATATGTTTTTTCTTGAATGATGAGCCACATCTCTTCTACCATATTCAATATCCAATTGCATGTTAAAATAACATGAATGACCGTCTAGTTGTATAGGATCTAGTAATTATGAAGAAACACCAATATTTTGTTGGTCATTCTGTTCAATGGGAATCGATGGAGTCAAAGAATCTATTGTGTTTCCCTCTGATTGGAGTCAACTATTTTTTTTCTCCAACTAGGGTGAACTAAAGGACTATGTTATGTGGTCCCAAATTATAGGAACATCAAAAGAGTCATTTTTTGGGTAGAGCTTGTTATATTCCTTGCATGTGTGTGGGGGGTGAGTCAGATTCGATGTTATATTATTAGTGGTTTTCTAAATTAATCCCAGATTAATGGATTAGGGTTTTGGTAGATGCGGAATACCTAAAATATTTTATTGTGAATGGTGAAATTAATACAATGAAGAGTTGAGAGGTGTGGCACCAAAGAAGGTTGGTTTTCTCTCAGTTAAGGGTTTCTAGCAAAAATCTTTGTGTACTATGTTTATGAGCCATTGATTTTTTTTTTTCTTACGAATCTATATGCATTTCTTTTCACATGTTAAAACTTACATGTGGTATCAGAGCACGTTTAAAGTTTTAGTGGGACGCCTTTGTTGCTGAGGGTTTGGCTTGATATTGATAGATCAAGTTTATCTTGGGTCTATGATAAACCCAGTTTTAGTGGGAGATTTGCAGTGGTGATGCATGTGTTGAAATAGAATGGAAAGAAGTTCTAGAATCAATATTGAGAAGTTCAATGGTAAGAACTTTGAGCTATGGAAGCTCAATATGGAGGACCTTCTTGCAGACAAAGAACAATGGATCATTGTGGATCCTTGATCCTGGTACACAAACTACTAGTACTCAATCTACTAGTATGTCGAAAGAAGATTGAGAGAAGCTGGATAGAAGATCAAGGAGTATGATTTGAATTTTCTTGGAAAATTTGGTGTTACTTATTGTGTTAGGAGAATCTACAACCAAGGAACTATGGGATAAGTTGGGGAATTTGTATCAGTCAAAGTCCATGGTAAATAAGTTGTTTCTTTGAAATAAGTTGTATCATATTAGGGTGGAAGATGGAGATTTTGTGGTAGAGCATCTAAATTCCTTCAATACTCTAGTAAGTCAACTTGTCTATGTTAATATTATGATTATAGAATAAGATAAGTGTATTACTTTGTTATGTTCTTCTCCAGAATCCTGGGATAATCTAGTTGTAGTAATTGGTATTACCACTCAATCTACATCGAAGTATGAGGATGTAGTTTCATCCTTGTTATCATAAGAGATAAGGTGGGAAAATATGGATATTCATAGCATAGATGCTTTATATGTGAGAGGTCATCCCCAATATAGGAATAAAAATAAGTCTTCGAGGGGGACATATAAATCTAAAGGTAGATCTGAATCCCTAGGAAAATATTTGATAAAATGCTATAAATGTAGTAAATTTGGGCATTATAAGAATGATTCCAGGTCTAAGAAAGTTGATAAAGCAAAGGGATAGGATGATGCATTTTCCACAATGGAAACAAACTTCCACAGAAGGAGGAGGTGATGTTCACATGGCATCTACAAGTACACATGTAGATCATGATGTATGGTTGATCAAATCAGATGCATCATTTCATATGACTCCTTACAAGGAGTGGTTCAATGAATATGAAACGTGTGATGGTGGTGATGTCTTCATAGGAGATGAATCGACAACCAAAATCATGGGATGTGGAAGAGTTAAGTTGTTGTTGAAAGATGGAAGGATTAGAACTCTCCATGGATTTCTTCACATTCCAAATCTAGTCAGGAGCCTAATATTTGTAAGTAAGTTGGATGATGCAGGTGTGGATACTTTAATGAGAAAGGGAACTTGCAATATGATACAAGGAGCAATGGTATTTATGAGGGGAGTTTGGTGTGGAAATCTATACAAGTTATTGGAAAGCACTTATATTGATGAGTGTAACAATTCTATTATACCTGAGAAGACAAATAAAGAAGATATGATCCATACTATCCATAGAAAGAATACCATCTTGTGGCATCAAATACTAGTACATATTGGAGAAAATGGCATTCGAACACTACACGGTAAATGCATGGTTGAAGGTATGTCTAATTGCACCCTGGATTTTGATTTCTGTGAGCATTGCATATATGGTAAATAAAATAGAGTAAGATTCCCATATGGTGCTACAAGAGAAAATGGGATCTTAGAGTTGATACATCGTGATTTGTTCGGACCTATACTTGTTCCATCACTAGGTAAATATGTGTATTATGTTTCGTTCATAGATGATTTCTCAAGGAAAACATGGATTTATTTTCTTAGGAAGAAATCCTGCGGTGTTTGATAAATTTAAAGAGTTTAAGGCTTTGGTAGAAAATCAGACAGAGAATAAAATAAAGGTGTCGATGACAGATAATGGTGTAGAATTATATGGGAACTAATTAGAAGAGTTACGTAAGAAGTACGGTATAGAAAGGCAGAACACTACCCCATACACACCTCAAAAGAAAGGGGTTGTAGAAAGGATGAATAGGACGTTGATGGAAAAAGAAAGGAGCATGCTCAATGGTGTCAAGTTAGGATAATACTTTTGGGTAGAGGCAGTGGGTATTGCATGTTACCTGGTAAATAGATCACCCTCATCAGCATTGGTGGAAAAACAATTGCATGAGGTATGGACTAGTAAGAAACCCTCTCTTGAACATCTTATATTGTTTGTATTTGATGCTTATGTACATGTTCCAAAGGAAAATAGGAGAAGTTGGATAATAAAGTTGAAAAGTGTATCTTTATTAATTATAAAGATGTTATGAAAGGTTATAAGATTTGGACCCCATAAACTAAGAAGATTGTTTATAATAGGGATGTTGTTTTTATAGAGGTTAAACATGTTCACAAACATGAATTCCTACAAAGGAAAGAACAAACTGAGAAAATAGAGTTTGAGTTGGATGATGCAAAATCTGATTCAATGAAAGAAGATCAATCAGAAGAAGAAGAAACTCATACTCCATTATTGTTGAGATCAATGAGGGAAATAAGGAAACTATAAAGATATAGTCCTGTTGATTTTCATGCTAATTTTTCTTTATCTATTACTGAATATGATCACAGACCTGTCAGGGAAGCAGTGAATTCAGAGGATAGTAAAATCTGGAAGAAGGCCATGGTTGAAGACATGGATGTCTTGGATAAGAATGAGGCATGGGATCTATTTGAGTTTCCAACTGGAAAAAAGGCCATTGGTAGCAAATGGGTGTTTAAGAAGAAGTTGAATGAAAAAGGAAAAGTGGAGAAATACAAAGCTCAATTAGTAGCAAAAGGTTATTCCCGGGTAGAGGGAATTGAATTTGGTGAAATTTCCTCTCATATTTCCAAGTTAACTTATATTATATTTCTTTTATTTGTTGATGTTGATTTTTATTTTGAAGTAGAACAAATGGAAGTGAAGACAACATTCCTACATGGGGACATGGAAGAATAAATCTACATGAAGCAGCTAGAAGGAATTGCAGTGAAGGGAAAGAAAGAGATAGTTTGTAATCTAAACAAGTCATTATATGGTGTCAAGCAATCACCTAGGATGTGGTACCAAATTTTTGACACATACATCCTTGGACTGGGATTTGTGAGAAGTAAGGCCAATCACTATGTATATTTCAAGTAGGTTGGTAATCACTTCATTTATGTAGTGTTGTATGTCAATGACATGTTGTTGGAAGGAAATAACATGGATGTTATCAAGGAGGTGAAATCAGAACTATACTCCTAATTCGACATGAAATATCTCAGAACTGCTAACTTCATTCTAGGAATGGAGATTAAAAGAGATCGTTCAAACAGGAAACTCTCATTGAATCATAGAAAATATGTTGAGATGATGTTACATAGGTTTAATATGAAGGAAAGTAAACAGATCAAGGTTCTTATTCAAGTAAAAATCAATGTCCCAAGACATAGGAAGAGGAAGAGGAGGTGTCCCATGTTCCATATGCTATTTTGATTTCTATTTTGATGTATGCAATGGTCTGTACTAGACTGGACATTACACATTCAGTGGGAGTTTTGAGCAGGTATATGTCAAAACCAGAGAAGAAGCATTAGACAACAATAAAGAGGGTTTCCAAGTATTTTCATGGAACTTCTAGTTATGGATTGTGCTACTAAGGAAGATCGAGATTGGATATAGTGTTGGACATACATGGGTTTGTTGATGCAGATTGGGCTGGAGATATGGATCACAGAAGATCAACAAGTGGGTATGTAGTTAACCTATTTATAGGATCAATAAGTTGGATGAGAAAAAGATAGGTTGTAGTGACACTCTCAACTACATAAGTTGAATACATGGCAGTCACTCATGCATGCAAGGAATCAATATGGTTATAGAGATTATGCTCAAGTATTGGTTTGGTACAATAAGTAGTAAGGTTGGATTGTGACAGTCAGAGTGCAATATTCCTGAAAAAGAACCCATCTTATCATTCAAAGAAAAATCATATTGATGTTCAATATCACTTTGAGAGAGACATGGTTGAAAATAAGAAGGTGTTGTTGGAGAATTTTGACACTTTGAAGAATGTTGTAGATTCATTTACAAAGTCTATGAGCACTAATGATCCGAAATGATCTTTTAAAGACTTGGTTAAGTTTTAAAGCATGAGTTCATTAACCAATTAGGAATTGATGAAAGAATAATAAATTAATGAGATATCATAGAATCTATCATAATAATGTAGATTAGAATGTAATCGTAGATATCAACAAACCATAACAACAAAGTTGTTAACAGAGTTTGGCAAGATTGCCTACATCTCCAAGCCTTTGTCTCAGTGGGTGAGACTTTATTATTTCTCTTAAATGATTAAAAAGTACATCATAAAAGTGTCAAATGGATTAAAAATTGGTCTATATGTGTTCTTCTTGACCTCAATAATCCAACACAACTGACGGCACTGAAAACAGTTGAGCGTAGCTCCCGGAATTGGCCCACAAAGTTCCCCTTCCTAATGGCTTCCTTGCATAAAAATGGCTTTCGATTTCAAATTACTCATCATTTCTCCTGTTATGATCCTCTCTCATGATACTAAGAACCCCCAGTTTATAAATATTTGAAGTGGGCATCAACCTCCCAACTTCCTCTCAAGATCGGGCCTCAAATCAGGCTCTAGATCTCCCAATCATAGGCAAAAATCCATTAAAAACAACCAAAAAAATCCATAATATAATGTCAAAAACCCAAAAATTGGACAAATACAAGGTGCATCCCCTTTTCTCTGAGCCCTTGGTCACATGCGCTCTATCATGTGGCCGAGGGCTAGGCTGGCGTGCGTTGGCCCCCTTGATTTTGGGTCCTAGTCATGTGGCTATGGCCCGTGTAGCCAAGCTCTTACCTCTCACGCACAACTCCCAATATTGGATCTTGTTCTTTAGGCCCCCTGATCAAATGGGGTGCCATATGACCCTGCACTTTCCCCAACCGACCAGGGCTTAGCGCAAACCCTGCGAAACTTCCAATTCAAAAGAAAATCTGGCCACGTGTTGTAACAAGTCCTACAATAGAACGGTCGGTCCGCCCCCTTTCAAGAAGTCATTGTGCCCATGGAGGTCAAGGGATCGAAACCCTAAGAAGCCATAACAAATTTTTGAACTAGCTGACATTGGAAAAATCTAGGGTGCCACGTGGCATCCTCTGATTGGGCCATGTGTCACCATATGATTGGACCGTACCACATAGTCACCAACACAATTAGCAATCCAATCACCTATCACATCACTTCCATACAACAATGTCACCTTCCCATTCACATGCCACTTCACTTGTCGTACATTCGTATGTCATTCCATGTCATCATCTGTAATAAATAGTCACCATGCCACATCAACATCTGTACAACTCAGTTGTCATCTATTTTGCCACATGTCAGCCTGCCATTAGGCCACATCATGTATGAACTACCACGTTTCATCTGTACTACATAGTCACCCTTCCACATCAGCATCGATATAACCCAAATTTCATCTATACTGCCACATGTCATCTCGCCATTGGGCCACGTCATGTACAGACTGCCACGTGTCATCTGTACAATGCCACGTGTCAAATTTGTACAAGTGCCAACACAACCTGAAAATGCCAAATTTGAGTGGCGTGTGTCACCTCCTGGTGATGCCACATCAATATGATGACATCATGCTGACATCACTTGCCATACTACCGATGTCATTAGTATGACCAGTTGACTTTTTTGCCTATTTGGGAAATCGATCAAAATGTGATATCTTTCGCATACGATGTCCATTTACAAAAAAAATTATATGGCCAGAATCAGTGTGACGAGATAGAAAAAATGGCACCGGTTTCATCTGATTCCAAGAAATTTGATTTTTAGGCCTTCTTGGATCCATTTTGGATCATGACTCCCCACTAAGACCTTTTGGTCCCCCAAAAGGGTATTAACCAATCATCAAGTGCGGGATAGGCCACCCCACTTGTTCTTTGTATTTAAACTTTGTCCTATGCACCTGTCTCATCAAGATAAATTGCAAAACAACCATGACAACCAACAACATATTGTTAGCCACTTGTACTCTTTCACATCTTACTAAAGTCACTACCATCCATGTTGAAAACATTAGCAACGATAACATCAGAAATATGATTGTAAATGAGATAATATGTTTGTAGTACTTGCACTAAGTTATCTTGTCTTGAAGCAAAGTATGATTGAACTTCCATTCTACAACCATCTCATGTTCATGCTTAAGATCAATTGCTTGATTTGGCACAATTATAGGTGTGTTTCTTACATAAGTTTCCTTCCTTAATTGTTCCATTGTTTGAAGAGATTGATTTTCTTTTAATTGATAAACATGTACAACATATTCATTGCCTTCTTTAGTTAAGTGATATTGATTATGTTCCTTGTAGAAGATTGTTTTGCGATCATACAAATAAGGGATTCCTAAGACCATTCCACATTCATTGAGTGGCACCACATCACACATTACCTCATCCACAAACTTTGATGAAATTGCAAACTTTAAAGTGCATTGTTTTTTTATGTGCAATTTATGATTGTTTCTTATCCATTTAAGTGAGTAAGGTTTATGATGCATCTTAGTTTTTAATCCCAATTGTTTAACCACTTCCTCTGAAATAAATTTAGATTCAGATCCATTATCTATCAATGTATCGATCTTAGTATGTTTCATTATCACCCTTACGTGAAACAACTTGCATCTAGAATCATATCCATCACCAATTTTACCTATCAAACCAACTGATGTGATCTTAGTCTCATCACCTGGATCATATCCCAAGTTTGTTGGTCGTATTGTTGTTGCAACTATTTTTCTCCCTTTCCTTTCTTTGAACCACTTTGGTCTCTTCTTTGGATGCAATTTACAACAATGGTCATCATCATGCCCTTTTTTTCTTGCAATGTTTGCAAGAGAGCTTCTCTTCCTTTCTTGTTGGTGAATTTGCTTTCTTTCCATTCCCCTTTATTTTGTCCTCTTTCCTTGAAGATGATTCCCCTGATACACCAACTCCTATTTTCCCTGATTCAATGTAGGTTGCTTGATCAGAATCCTCATAAAGATTAGTAGGTCCAAACATAAATACAATGTTACGAATATGTGCAGGTAAACCTCCTATATACTTCATAAGAGTGTCTTGGGTATGTAATGTAATATTTAACATTAATTCCATCTTACAAAATTCATCTGTGTATTCTTGCATTGTTTGTCCCTTTCTTAGTTTAAGACCTTTTCATTCAATTAAATCCTTCTCTTTATAACCCAAAGGATAAAATTGTTTTCTCAATGCAAAAACAAAATCTTGCCATGATGGAAATACATTACCCACTTGTTGCGTGCCATTTTTCAACTTACTCTACCACCAAATGAGTGTTGTTCCTATAAGACGAAGAAATGACAACTTGATTTGAGTTGCCTCATCCTTGATTTGTTGCACACTACAATAAACTTCCATCTTTCTGACCCAGTTATCAAGCCTCTCAGCATTGACTTCACCATCATAAATGGGAAATTCAAACTTCACATCAAGCTTAATTAAAGACATATCATGTTTATGTTTATGGGAATGCTTTCTTGCGGTGGATTTGGAACTTGTACTTGAAGAAGAAGAAGTTGATGGAGAAAAAGGAGGTAAAGGAGGAGGTTTAGGAGGATCCTCTCCTTCTTCACTTTTGTCTTGTTTTAGAAGATTCCCCTTGGAAAGGCCTCTTTCATTCCAAGTAATCCTCATATAATACCTTCACCATCTCAAACATGGCAAATAAATTATTTTGCAACTCGATCTCATTCTGAGACATGCCTTCTTCCAATGCCATATCCTCACTTTGAGAATTCCTCTTTCTCGATCAAATCTCAAGATACCCTTCTACAAGCTTGCCTTCACCATGATTCAAGTTTTCCTTGTTAATTATGAAAACTCAAAAACCAACCGTCAACCTTCTTTGATACCACTTGATTTGAAATGATATTTTAAAGACTTGGTTAAGTTTTAAAGCATGAGTTCATTAACCAATTCAGAATTGATGAAAGAAGAAGAAATTAATGAGATATCATAGCAACCATAATAAGAAATTCATATCATAATGTAAGCACAAATATTATCAAACCATAACAACAAAGTTGTTAACAGAGTTCAGAAAGATTTCCTACGTCTCCGGGCCTTCGTCTTAGTGGGTGAGGCTTTCTTATTTATCTTCAATGCTTCAAACGTACATCAGAAAAGTGTCAAATGGATTACAAACTAGTCTGGTTGTGTTCTACTCACACTTAAGAATCCAACACAACTAACGGCACTGAAAATGGTTGAGCGTAGCTCCCGGAATTGGCCCGTAAAGTTCCCCTTCTCAATGGCTTCCCTGCATAAAAATGGCTTTGGCTTTCAAATTCCTCAGCATTTCTCTTGTTCTGAACCTCTCTCATGCTACTAAGACCCGTTGGTTTATATATATTTGAAGTGGGCATCATCCTCCCAACTTCCTCCCGAGATCTAACCTCAAATCTGGCTCTAGATCTCCCAATAATGGGTAAAAATCCATTAAAAACACCCAAAAAATCCATAATATATTGTCAAAAACCCAAAAATTAGACAAATACAGGGTGCATCCCCTTTTTTCTCTGCCCCTAGTTGCATGCGCTCTTCCATGTGGCTGAGGGTTGGGCTAGCACGCATTGGCCCCCTTGATTCTGGGTCTTGTTCATGTGGCTATACCCCATGCAGCCAAGCCCTTACCTCCCACGCATAGCTCCCAGTCTTGGCTCCTGGTATTTATCCCCCCTGGTTGCGTGGGGTGCCATATGGCCCTGCACTAGCCCCCACTGACCGGGGCTTAGCCCAAACCCCACCAAACTTCTAATTCAAAAGAAAATATGGTCACGTGTTGTAACAAGTCCTACAATAGATCGGTCGATCTTCCCCCTTTCACGAAGTCGTTGTGTCCTTGGAGGTAGAGGGTTCGAAATCCCCGGAAGCCATAAAAAAATTTTAAACTAGCTGCCATTGGAAAAATCTGGGGTGCCATATGGCACCCTCTGATTGGACCACATGTCACCATGTTATTAGACTATACCACATAGTCACCTGCACAGTCAGCAATCGAGTCACCTGCCATATCACTTTTGTACAACCAAATCACCTTCCACATCACCTTCTGTACAACCATGTGTTGTGCCATGTCATCTTCCGTACTGCATAGTTAGCCTGCAATGTCAGCATCTGTACAACCTAGTTTTCGTTCGTACTTCCATGTGTCAGCCTATTGTTCGGCCACATCATGTACGGACTGCCACATGTCATATGTACTGTACAGTCACCCTACCACATCAACATCTGCACAATCTATCTATCATTCATATTGACACATGCCAACCTGCCATTGGGCCACGTCATGTACAAACTACCACATGTCATCCATACAATGCCACATGTCAAATCCGTATAGGTGCCAACTCAACCTGAAAATGCTAAATTTGAGTGACACATGTCACCTCTTGGGGATTCCACGTCAGCATGATGACATCATCATGACATCATGCTGACATCATGTGTCATACTGCTGATATCAGTAGTATGGTCTGTTGACTTTGACCAGTTGATTTTTTTGCCTGTTTGGAAAATCGGTCAGAACATGATATCTTTCACATACATAATCCATTTGCTAAAAACATTATATGGTCAGAATTAGCGTGACAAGATGGATGTAATGGCATTGGTTTCGTCCAATTTCGAGAACTTTTATTTTTAGGCCTTCCTGGATCCATTTTGGATCAACCAAGAAGTTCTCCTAGTGTAGAGAAACAATGGGAATTACTTCCTTGGATTGTTGACTATGTATTCATGTGACCCCCTGTATGCAAAGAAAACAACAAGTGGGAGAATGTTTTATAGGTGTTATGTTATTTACATGTGTGTAGAGGGTGTGTACAATTCAATGTTTTATTTTTAATGGTTTTCTAAATTAATCATGGATTAAGGGATAAGGATTTTGGTAGTTGTGGAATACCTAAAATATTATATATATTGTATTGTGAATGGTGAAATTAATACAATGAAGTGTTGAGAGGTGTGACACCAAGGAAGGCTGGTATTCTCTCAATTATGTAACACACCCAACCCCCTAAGTGCCTTTTTAAGGGATGGGGTATTGAATTTTCACCTTTTCTTAATCATCTCAAAGCCTTTTATAAAGGATACCCTCATATTTTTCATGTCAAGATATTTCCAATGATTATAACCATGTTCATAATTGAGCTCTATATCAGAAGTTGTGGCTTCCTAAATTTTCTTATGTTAGAATAATGTTGATGTGCTCGTTTAACCATGGACAATGCTACATCATTGTCACCCAACCATAGGCACAAAGACACCCTAGGCACCTTAACCTTTGACAGAAAGAATGATTGCAGGAAGCCATACCATAACCAACAGATAACCAAGAGATTGCACCTTCTCTAAGGGTAGTGCACAAGAGAAAGTACTAGAAAGACTGAAAAAGAGAAAATTGTACAACTGCAACTGTTGTTGCTCCTCCTCCAAAATTGTGCATTGTTTATGGGTGACTGAGAGTGTGTGAGTGAGTGAACAAATGAGCCAAGACATCCTCTATTTATAATGGGTTTTTCACCTTTCTAGGCCGACTTGTCTTCCTAGAGGATAATATATTAATATTATTATATATTTTGTTTAGCTAACATATCTTCTATGGTTTTCACACATATATTTAGGGTTTCTCTTGCTTCTCGAATATTCTATTTTAGTTAAAAGTTACATATGGAGGTTAGTACCTCCTGCAACTACCATAATATCAACAATCCTTAGCTAGGGAGGTATTAATGGTCTCAAATGCATCCATCCATATTCACATGGTATGGGAAAGACTCACATATTCTTGTAGACCATTCTACAGGTATCATCATCACATCACACATGGCTACACCCATGTGGACTTGTCAATCTTGTCTAGGGACCACAACCCACTAGAGAACACTAGAGCTACACCTCGTAGCATGTGTCACCATCATCGTCATGGGATACACCCACATGACTTGCTCACCCATGTTGTGAGTATCATCATAAGTATCATCATTACTATAAACATCATCCGGTAGCAATAATCAAATATATATATCATCATACTTGTTCTTGGTATTCTTCTACCATAGATAATATCACAATATCCATGAGCCTCATTTAGATATATTGATGATCCATCCCCACCACCATGTGTCTAGCACCTTGGGTCATTCTTGTCCCATGACAAAAATCATGACCTCATCAGAGCCACATTCACCTCATAGTTGATCCTCTCATAGGATCACTCCATGAATGTATTTAGCTTGATGCTATCAGACAAGTGTATCTAGCACCTCGGGTCATTCTTATCCCATGACAATAATTATGACCACATCAGAGCCACAAACACCTCATGGTGATACTCTCATAGGATAAATTTGTGAATGTAGTCATCTCAATGCTTTCATACACATGGAATTGCACCTTGAGTCTTCGGTCCATCGAAGACTACATCGGGGCACATCTACTTTGGATGTAGATGTTCCCTATCTCCCCTGGTGTGCAGCCCAATTCTTGTGGAGATAGAGTCGTCTCGATGCTGATCGGGGCTACTCACCTAGTCATGAGTCAACTACTCACCTACTCATGACAGTTCAAGGCCCAATGCAATTCACACATAGGATATCTAGTAGCAACTCAAATATTCATTCTGTCGAAGATAACATCTGGGCCTATTCTCACATGATCAAGTCTATCTAATCAATATTGGAATTTTAGCATGATGTTTCAATCATCAATACTCCCCTAGGGAAACATTTTCATTCCTTCCAAGCTTGTCCCATACAGAGGCTTAGTGAAAATGTTAGCTATCTACTCCTCTATGGAGAAGTGATGGAGCCTCACTACTCCTTCCTACACCATGTCTCTGATGAAGTATTGCAAGATCCTTAAAAAATACACCCTAGTTCATATCTTTCATCACTGGCTATGATATATGAATGAGTGCTACATATATATTCTTCCCTTCTTGTCTAGAAATCTTGCTCGATCCCAAGCTGAAGTAGAACCCCAGGTGCTAGATATGTATTCTACACTTCCAATCCAAAAATTGTATATATTGGCAACCATACTTCATCATCGAATATCAATAATATTTATTTGTACCACAACATAGGTACTTAAATGTTGTGTTGTAACCCAATAATATGGTTATGGCTCAACCATATACTAGCACAAGGTGCTCTCTGCAAAGGAAATTCCTATCCCGTCATACAACTTCCTCATATGTGTCGTCATAGGTGTGGCCATGGACTTCTTTTCCATCATTATAAAACTCTTCAATATCTTCACAGAAGATATCATATGGTGCCAACCATGCTTCCAATCCCAATATATCTGGTAAATGTCCTTCATATCAAACTCTGAAATCAACTCCCTCTATCTAAGAGAATCCTAGGACCGTGCTTCTCTCTGTTGCATGCCTCGTTGCATCCTGCAAAGTGTCGCAAAACTATGTTGGGTTCTTATTGATCATTGACTCCCTCTGAGTCTAACTCCCTCTTAGATTTATCTCTTATGACCTGTCTAGAACAAGAAATAAGAACAACAAAATATCCATGGTATCCTCTATGAATGATATCATACGTGGAGTCTAGTTCAGTAACCAAGAACACCTCTTAAAGGAGGTCAACTTCATATCATAAACAATAAGAATTTACATAATAACAAGAATATCTCCTAGAGAGGAGATCAACAAGTGTATCTCTAGTATTAATGGGTTAGTATATCGATCATAACTTCAATAGATCAAGATGCAACATAAGATCATAATAATGCCATAA
>CBVK0102577524.1:0-19091 GCA_900067695.1 Picea abies | reverse complement strand
GTATAATGTCTTTGAGCACTTGACTGGGGTAAAGGGGGTTTTATGCACATGTTTAATAATATTGATGATGAGATGTGATTGACATTGCTATGATCCCTGTGACTTATGAGCCCATGGAGGGCGTATTTGTTGATGCGTAGGATCATGCCTGACAGATAGTTTCCACATTGGATAGGTACACATGGGGAGCTGATTAATTCAGACCTCCATGGTGCTGAAGAGCCCACCAGATGGATGCTGAGACCCCAGCAGGGGGCAGAGACAGGACAAAGGAGTTTGCACCGGAGAAGAGGAGGACGTTCCACAGAGGCACCCTGACAAAGCCTTACATAGGGGGGTTGTGCCCTCTTCATTGGAACATTGGCATTGGAAGGCCCAGGACGTCACCCAAGAGGCCCATGATGTCATCCAACCTTATGGACGTTTTGAGGGGCAGTCATGGCAGTTTGGCACGTGCGACAGGTTGGAGAAGCCCAAGGAGGGCTAACATTTTGCTCCAGGACGCTGCATTTGCCCTAGAAAGGGATAACGTCACCCTAGAAGGGGCATGACATCTTGCTTCTGCTTGATTAGGGTTTTAATTTATGACATTTAATGTAAAACAATATTATTTGGTATTTTGGCTTTGTCGGCCTTTTAATGACCTGAAATTTAATTAAGGTCATTGCTACTGTATAAATTGAGGGTTTTTACTCATTTTCTCATCATCTTTCACTCAGTCATTAGTGAGGTCTGAAATTTGCGCCCTATTCTAGGGCTTTGGCTGAAATTGTGAGGCGCACTTATTGAAGGAGACTATTTTTGGACTATTTTGGCATTTCTTTTTGGTGGAAGGTTTACAACTAGGGTTTGGCTACTTGAATGAATGATTTATGTAAGTGAATTTCTGCAACACTTCTTGATTGAATGGTTATAGTATTATTTACTTGCATTTGTTATTATAATTTGCTGCATTAAAACCCTAGGCGACAAGCACATGCTAAGGTCCTTGTCTTATGTCCCTACCAAGTTAAGAGCTATTTTGATTTGCTGAAGTAAGATAGAGCCTTGCCATAACAACACTCTATCCATACTCTTCTAGCTAGCCCTTTTTTTCCATGTTATTGAGCTAAGAAGGAGGAATACACATCAAGGCCTAGGGTTTCTACACCTTGATGAGTCGTTTTCTCCTAGGGTTTGTTTGATGAAGCCTTGCCTTAGCAACACTTCACCTTCTAACCCTCTTGTCTTTAGCCCTATGAACTCTTGCTCAAGCTAGTCGATTTCATCTTGCCAATAAGCTAAAGAAGGAGGAGAAAGCACTAAGGCCTAGGGTTTCTACACCTTAGTGAGCCTTTCTCCCCTAGGATTTCATTGTTGAGGCCTTGCTTTAGCAACACCTCAACATCCAACCCTCTTGTCTTTAGTTTTATTATTACCATTTAGTCCTTCAACCTTTGCAGCCTCTCTTGACTCCATTTGCCATAGTAGCGCACTGGTCTAAGACCTCTTGTATTGAGTAACCCGATCACAACAAATTTCTAAACTTTGAACAATCTTTAACTCTTACTAACCCTAGCCTAGACTAATCTTACTAACCCTATTGCTGCCATCACCTTTCTATGCTATAGACACCCTTATGCAGCGTTTGTTTTACCTTTGAAGCAATTAAATGATTGGTTAAGGCATCGTTTCTAAAGTGTTGATATTGTTACATTGATTGCCACTCATTATTAGAGTTTCTTTAGCATTTATTGTGAAGTGAGTTTCTTTGTTGCTTTGTCTTGTGCAGGTATACTTCTTGGTTACTACTTCTGGTTATCTTTTATCTTTATTGGCTATTAAGCCGGACTTTCTGATCAGGTGGTGACTTGTGAGGGGGAATAATATTACTTAGCCATAAGCCTTTGCCTTCTTAAAACCCCAGGTCACCGGAGACGTCTCCCCTGGGCCTTACCTCCCTAAACAGAAAGAGCCATGCCATTGAGGTGACAGTGGTGGGATTGGTTCGGTTACGCCAGTTTGACCTCCTTTCATCCGTCCATTATCTTAATTACAAACTGTGCAATAACATGGCAAATAGGATGAGATGAGGGGACACATGCTCGAGGTGGAATTGCTCACATTGGATCCAAAAAGCTTCGACAATCTCCAAGATTTCTTTACAAAATTTAAGGATTTACTGTCACAACTCAAGGCTTGCAGGGTTGATAAATCTAAGTATGGAGGAGAAACAAATGGTTCTCACCATTCTCTCCAAACTTGGTCCTGAATTCTCAGTGTTCGTATCCACATTCCATTCATTCAAATTCGCCTTTGGAGCCACCTGGAAGATGCCTTCTCTTGAGGAATTTATCGAATCCCTGACACAAGAGCAGACCAAGCTCATCAACATGGGAAAAATCAAAGGCCCAAAGGTGCATGCACTTACTGTGCAAGATGGCAACGGTCAACAATATCAGAAATCTAAAGATAAAGACAAAAGGAAAACACATGCAAATCCGAAGAAGGAAGGGTACTCAAAACCCTTCACCGATGCCTCCAGATCCAAAGGTGGAAAGGGAAGAAAAGGGGAGAAATGCACACACTTCCATAAAGGATTCCATCCAGAATCCAGATGCAGGCAGAAACAAATAGATCTAATGACTCAAATACTTCAACAAAATAACCTTGGAGATCGTATCCACGAGGGTGCCAAGAAGAAGAAGCCAGAAGATCAGAATCCCAAGAAAAGCAATTCTAGCCATGCCTTGATTGCCATCAACTCCTCTCCCGATGCTTGGATCGTAGATTCAGGAGCATCACATCACATGGATGCCACAAAAGCAGTCTATTCTTCATTGGATGCATGCAAAGGTCCTCCTATTCTGATGGGGGACAACTCTCCAATCGAGGTCACCGGTAAAGGAAGGATTGAACTCACCAACAAAACCTTCGAGAATGTGCTGCACGTTCCCAAACTTTTCGTGAATCTTCTCTTTGTGTATCAGATGACAAATTTCGACACTGGAAAGAAAGTCATATTCACACCTAATGCAATGGACATCTATGACATGCAAACCAATTCCAGGGTTGCTATTGGTGAGGTAAATCATCAACCTAGATTGTATACATTTTTTGAATTTATTGAACTAGATTCTGCAAATGAGCTCAAGGGAATTTATTGAACTAGATTCAACAAATGAGCTCTTATGAGTAAAAGCAATCTACAAGAGGCTTTGTATGGGCTTGCACTATAATCAACAAGTTACAACATTGTTGCGAAGATGTGGAGCCAACAAAATAACCATCCCTTTACCCATTCTTCCTCTCTATGAATTGAGTTTGTGCTATAGGCTAAATAGCCACCCGTCTCTACCCTTTCTCCTTACCCTCTATGAATTGACTCTATGCTATGGGCTAAATAGCTTGATCACAATCTATAAACCTAAATCCTTGGAGTTTGACTTTTTATAGGTGCAAAATATCGACCTTATTATTAATCTTTAACATAAACAAGTTAGAATTGTTAACGACGGATGCCCCAACCCTACTTGTAGGAAATTGCCAATTACATCTTTTGGAGCTAGCGAAAGAAATATTTAGTACATAACTTAGTGTCCAATACAAGCTTAACGATCGTTACGGTCAAAAGGAAGAGAGGAAGTTTATCCTTTCCATTTCCTTGATTAGAGAGTCACGTAGTTCGCTATAAGCTTGCAACTCTTATCTATGTATTCCAAAGTAGACAAGTCTCCTGATGATCTTGTTTTTCTCTCAAAAATTAAGTTTTCAAAGGACATTGGTTCCTTTCCTTTTTCTGTCCGATCCATCATTTCCCCTTGAGGGGGTGGGTAGACCAACCAGTTTTGATCTAAGAGGTTGGCGTCAGTTTCTTCCTTTCCACGCATTTCTCATTACTAGATACTTTTTTGTTTTCAAGGTTCACATCTTCGACGGGGTTTGCAACCTCCATCACATGGTGATGTTCCTCAATATCATGCCACCTGGGGGGTGTTGAATTTTAATGCTTGGCTCAAGCACATGTAGTTTATTTCATTCAGCATGTACTTGAACCATACACAATGTAGCAATACGATACACAAGTGCTACAATAACCAAGATCACAAGAAGAATAACCATGCACAAGAACACAAGAAGTATCCTGGGAAAACCCTTCTCAACCAAGGGAAAAACCCAACAATCCTTTGCTATATTCGCAAGAGAAGATCCCCCACTCCATGGACCTTAGCACACAAGAGGGTGCTTACCAAAACCTAGAAACTAACGCCCAAGAGAGGTGCGCACTTCAATTGTACAAGTGCTTGCTGAAATTCTGAGATGACAAGTGAGTGAGTGTGATCCACAATGGGGATCCACTCTTATTTATACAAGATTTGACACAACAAAAGGTGTGTCTATTGGCACAATAGGGCCGACTTCTATAACTCAAAAATATAATTAATCTTTACACAATATTAATTATCTTTCACATGGTGGGGCTGACTTGTACCCTTTACATCACAAATTAGGGTTACAAGTAAATCTTACTCTTAGACAATATAGCAAGGATCTCACAAGTCCACATGTGCTCAACCATAGGGACGCCCCTCTCAATAGAACAACTCAATTGAGTCCATAGGAGTACCATCTGGAGAACCATCTCAAGCCAACTCAACTAAGTCCATAGGAATACAAGGCAGGAGACTATTTCAAGCTGACTCAACTCAGTCCAGAGGAGTACAAGGCAGGAGACCACCCGTCATCACAACTCAGTCCAGAGTTTGACGTACACCCATCACATGGTCACACCCAACACTTGGGCTCCCTCACACAAATGTCTCAACTCAGTCCAGAGGAGAACGGTCTGGAGGATGTCTTAGGAAGCTGCAATCAACAACACTCCCTCTCAGCTAGGGAGGCATTCTCTACCAGGCCAAGTCTCTCACGAAAGTACTCAAACTTCGTCCTGGCAAGCGGTTTGGTGAAGACATCTGCAACTTGCTCGTGTGTAGAAAGGTACTGCACATGTACTACTTTCCTTTGCACCATATCTCTGATATAATGGTATTTGATCTCAATGTGTTTCGATTTATCGTGAAACACAAGATTCTTTGAGAGCTGCACACAACTTTGGTTATCGCAATGGATAACAGTGGAATCCATCTCATGACCAAATAAATCTGCAAGAAGCTTGTAAAGCCACAGTGCTTTGCAGACTGTCACACATAACGCTATGTACTTTGCTTCTGCGGTACTCAAAGCCACAAAAGTCTGTTTCCTACTACACCGGGAAACCATGGCATATCCCAAAGTAAAACAACAACTGAATGTGCTCTTCCGGTCCACTGCGCTCCCTGCCTAATCTGCATCGACATATCCCTGCAATCTCATGTCTACACCGGAGGCATATCTCAGGCCATATCCAACTGTGCCTCGAAGATATCTCAACACATGCTTCGCTGCTATCCAGTGTGTTTGTCTCGGCTGACTCATAAACTGACTGAGTACATTCATTGCATAGCATATATCAGGTTTGGTGTTAACCAGATACATCAATGATCCAATCAACTGCCGGTAAAGGTGTGGATGAATCTTGTCTGAATCAGTGGAAGCCTCATTCATTTTCTTCAGATCCATCACCATCGGTGTAGGCATGGATTTGCAGTCCGTCATACTGAATTTCTTCAATATCTCCGCTGTATATTTTCCTTGACTCAGGAAAATCTCATCAGTCCTCTGCCATACTTTTAATCCCAAGAAGTAGTGCATCATACCCAGGTCCTTCATCTCGAATTCAGAAGTCAATGCACGCTTGCATTCAACAATAAGACTTTCTGAACCGGTGAGGAATAAATCATCAACATACATGACCAAAATCAGGCACTCGTCACCAACAATATGGTAGTATAGATTGGGATCAGTAACACTCTTGCTGAAGCCCAAACTCGTCAAGAATCCATCAATCTTCTCGTACCAAGCACGAGGTGCTTGCTTTAGTCCATATAGGGCTTTCTTCAACCTGCATACATGAGACTTATTCTCATGTGTCACGAATCCATCTAGCTGCTCGATGTAAACTTCTTCCTCAATCTCACCATTGAGAAAGGTTGTCTTTACATCCATCTGATGTAGTTTCCAACCCATGGATGCAGTTAGAGCAATGATCGCACGGATGGAAGTGTATTGGGAAACAGGAGCAAATGTCTCTTCAATCAATTCCCTCCACCTGAGAGAATCCTCTGGCCACAAATCTCGCTTTGTACTTCTCGACACTTCCATCAGCTGCATGTTTGATCTTATAGATCCACTTGGAAGTCACCACAGACTTCCCTTCCGGTCTTGGAACAATATCCCACACATCATTCTTCATGATGGACTGATACTCTTCTGTCATGGCATCTTTCCATACTTGCTAGCTTGCTGCTTCTCCATGACAAGAAGGCTCAATATCAATGATGTGACTCATAGCTGAAATATAGCTTGAAAATCTCTGAGGTCTCTTGCTCTTTCGGAATGTACCTCGAGGAGCTGCATGTCCCTCTGCCTCCTGCAGAGTTTGTCGAGCCCAGGCAGGCCTTTTATGGCCTATTGCAATGTCTCTGGGAAGATCAACTGGAGCTACGGGATCAACTGAATCAATTGGATCAATGACTGTCTCCCTTTGAATTGCTGAAGGGGGAGAAGGTACTAACTCGCTGTGAATCTCCATCTGAGATTCTTTGGATCTTCGAAAGGCTATCTCTTCCTCAAAGGTGACATCTCTGCTCACCTCAATCTGTCTCTGATCAGGGATGTAGATCCGGTATGCCTTCGAAGATTCACTGTACCCCACAAATGTACCCTTTTTTCCTAAAGGGTCTAGCTTGGTCCTCTTCTCCTCGGGTACATGAATGTATACTGGACACCCAAATATCCTGAAGTGTCCAACCTCAGGCTTCACTCTGGTGAAATCTTCTTCGAGAGTCATGTTCTTCAAAATCTGATGAGGACTCATGTTCTGAACATACACTGCTGTCATGGATGCTTCTACCCACATAATCATAGGTAGATTTTGATCATGTATCATCGCTTTGGTTGCCTCAATAATGGTTTTGTTCTTCCTCTTTGCAACCCCATTCTGCTGAGGGTTATAAGGAACGTTGTACTCCCTCTTGATCCCTGCCTCAATACAAAAATCATTGAAATCCCTGGAGGTGTACTCTCCATTATCTGATCTCAGCACCTTGATCCTCCTCCCGGTCAGGTTCTCAACCTGAGTTTTAAACTCTTGAAATCTCGCAAGGACTCCATCCTTGGTCTTCAAGAAATAAATCCACGTCTTTCGAGAGTGATCATCGATGAAGAGCACATAGTACAGATATCCATTCAAGGAAGCAACAGTCATGGGTCCACAAACATCTGAATGTATCAAGTCCAAGAACCCTTTGGATCTGCTATCACTGCTCAAGAAGGACCCCTTGACATTCTTGCCAAGAGCACAACCTCTGCAAACGCCATCATGCTGAACATGTATCTCTAGAAGGCCTGTTACCATCTTCCCTAGAGCAGGAAGGGCTCTATAATGTATATGAGCAAGTCTTCTATGCCATAGCTTGTTCAAGTTGATAGTATCATGTAACAGGGCATGAACTGGTCGTACAGTCAATCTGTACATGCTCTTTTCTCGAGCACCAATTACTCGGGCATAATTCATATGTGAGTTCTTGTGCCATGCAAGAACTTTTCCTTCAGAGAAGGTAACCTTGTAGCCTTTATCCTCTAAGGTAGAAACAGAGACAAGGTTCCTTTTCATCCCAGGTACATACAATACCTCACTCAACTGAAGTGGTATGTCAGAATCTAATTGGAATGTGGAAGTTCCAACTCCTTTCACATTATATCTGGCATTGTCTCCAAGTACAACATGTAGACTAGAATCTTTCTCAACAAGGTCTGTCAGATGATCTCTATATCCAGTCATGTGTCTGGAAGCACCACTGTCAATTAGCCAAATATCACTATCAGTAGGAACCATACCCGAGAGTGTTGATATGAAGAAGAAAGCTTCATCTTTTATGTCTTCATCTCTCTGATGTGGCTCTGGATCAACATCAACAGTGAATGCAAGTTGTCTTCCTTTCTTCCTAGTAGGACAATTTCTCGCAATGTGTCCTTACTAGTCACATCTGTAGATGATTATCTTCCTTGCTTTGACGTCATCTGCCTTCCAATCATCCTTCTCTTCATCAGTAGCTGTTTCTGGTAGAGTCTTTTCTATCAAACTCAATAGGTCATCCTCTTCCAGGGTAGTCTGTAGTCTTGAATTCCAGGAATTGAAGTTGCTTGTTCCATCAAGCCTATCTTCCACCAAAGTTCTGTTCCTCATGGTTTGCAGATTCTTCCACAAACCCTAAACGACTAGGCTAGGAAACCTAACGACTAGGCTAGGCTAGCAACCTTAGGTTTCGTTGGACTTATGACTGCCAACAGTAAGCCTTGAAAGTCAGAAGAACACTGTTGTGCTGCAAAAATCCTTCAATGAGCTGCAGAAACCCTAAAACCGAAATTCTGCAGAAAATTGCGGAAACCCTAGGGCCAAAAATCAAAAGTTCTCTAATTTGCAATCTAAGAGTCTTTGGAGGTGCGCTGAAGGAGGCCGCACACTTTTATGCAAAAATTTGCCTCAACGTTCCAGTGCAAAGTGCAAAAACTAGCAAAAGAGGGGGAGCTGTTTTTGCAGTTGCAGCAAGGGGGGACGACTGGCTTCTTTAATGGCTTGTGCAATGGTCTCTTCGGGAACTCTGCGCTGATACCATGTTGAATTTTAATGCTTAGCTCAAGCACATGTAGTTTATTTCATTTAGCATGTACTTGAACCATAAACAATGTAGCAATACCATACACAAGTGTTGCAATAACCGAGATCACAAGAAGAATAACTATGCATAAGAACACAAGAAGTATTTTGGGAGAACCCTTCTCAACTAAGGGAAAAACCCAACAATCCTTTGCTATATTCTCAAGAGAAGATCCCCCACACCATGGAAATTAGCACACAAGAGGGTGCTTACCAAAACCTAGAAACGAGCACCCAAGAGAGGTGCATACTTCAGCCGTACAAGTGCTTGATGAAATTTTGAGATGACAAGTGAGTGAGTGTGATCCACAATGGGGATCCACTCTCATTTATACAAGACTTGACACAACAAAAGGTGTGTCTATTGGCACAATAGGGACGACTTCTATAACTCAAAAATATAATTAATCTTTACACAATATTAATTATCTTTCACATGGTGGGGCCGACTTGTACCCTTTACATCACAAATTAGGGTTACAAGTAAATCTTACACTTAGACAATATAGCAAGGGTCTCACACGTCCGCTAGTGCTCAACCACTAGGGACACATCCACCTGTGCTCAGCCACAGGGACGTCCCCCTCAACAGATCAACTCAACTGTGTCCACATGAGTACCATCTGGAGAACCATCTCATGCCGACTCAACTAAGTCCATAGGAGTACAAGGCAAGAGACCATCTCAAGCCAACTCAACTCAGTCCAGAGGAGTACAAGGCAGGAGACCACACGTTATCACAACTCAGTCTAGAGTCTGACGTACACCTATCACATGGGCACACCCAACACTTGGGCTCCCTCACACAGATGTCTCAACTCAGTCCAGAGGAGAACGATACAGAGGATGTCTCATGAAGCTGCAATCAACAACAGGGGGCTTGCGATGTTTTTGCTTTCTGTTCTTCTCGTTACAAGGTTTCTAGGGGTCCTCAATAGTCTTGACTCTTGACACAATGTTTTGGATAGGGGGATGCCAAGTGCCCATATGTGTACCACCGTCTGCATCTAAAGGCAATTGTTTTGTTGTCCAATTTTTGCTTCCAAAGGTTATCAATCACATTAACCCAAATTTCTTTTGGTAGAAGACTTGCAAAATCACTTCAACACACAAGCTAATGTAGGTTGTGATATGTCTATTAAGAGAACAAAAATTAAACTTGCCTAGAGCATTTCCAATGGAGGCTAGAGACTCAAATCCCTAAAATTGAAATGGTGGGTTGGGAAGTCAAACCCACATTGGAGCGAAGTTGAAGTGTTTGTGGAGGAATCGAAGGAAGGGTACTAAGGTTTCATGCATAAGCCAACACATCCCAAAGGCCAAGGCACGAAGAGAAGGATGCACTCCTTGTCTTTGGCAAAGTCAAACTCCACAAAAAATACCCATGATCAATTGGGTAGTTGTAAGCTTCTTCTTGCAGAATTGATTTCCAAACCTTAGAAACTCATTGATGTAGAACCAGAAGCCATGGCCAAAGCCTATTGAAATGACATATCAAATCGTGGGTGAGGTAAAATTGCTCTTGTTATATAGCCTCTTGGCCAAGAGAAATGACCAGGATCAATGATAATAAAACAATTAACAAAAAGAGGATGGGAAACTTCAAGACAAGGCACCAAAGTCTCTTGAAAGGATTTCCCAGGCTTGCTAGGGATGGAAGCTCCAATGGGGGATGCATCAACAACAAGAGGGGGAGTTGAAGGAACTGTCTAGAATTGTTGGGGAAGACGTGTGGTCTGTTTGTTGAGTTGTCGTCCAAGCTTGGGTTGTGCCCACCCAAAACACAAAGACCATTCCTTCCCCTCAAAAACCTAGAAAACCCCTAAAAAAACAATCAACAAAAAATCATAAATTAGACACACCTTGAGATGTTGGACATGTGCAATATGCTTGGGCAGAAATCCATTAGAGGAAAAACAAATGATGTCCTCTAGCTCACTAGGAAACCGAAGATTGTTCATTACTTACAACCCCTCGAGAAAGTCGACAATTCTCTAGGGCTTGGGGTAGTGATAAACTTCAAAGTTGCTCATAAACGACACTCGGAGTCTTGAACCATGGTGGGTCATGCTTGCATGACTCTAAATGTGTCTAGGTTCTCCATCATAAGCAATCAATTACGAGTCCTAAAATACTCAACAATTGGGCAGCAATTGACTGCACTCACCTCGCTGCATGCTAGTGGCTACATTAGGCCTATAACAACAACCAAAAATCGCTACAAAACCCTACATCATTCCTCCATTTTCTTAAACCATGCCTTCCTCTTGGACTTTAACATCAACCTTATTTATTATTAGAGTGTATATTCATTCACAGTTAGTCATCCTGCTGTCGAGTTTTTCTGGAATTAAACTGTGTGCTAGATTTTCATTTGTCCAACGTTTCGAGTGGACACTCCACCCATCACTTTCAGCTTTATATGTCCCTGACGATGGGTGGAGTTTCCACTCGAAACGTTGGACAAATGAAAATCTCGCACACAATTTAATTCCAGAAAAACACTTATTTATTATATTTTTTTATTTTGTGACCATATTTGTGAGCATTATATGACATGAAATTGATCATATAGAAGAGGGATTGGACTCATCAACTCCCATCCTCAAATCATCTCCATGCTCAAAAGCATGGAGAATTTATTTGTCTTTGGATTTTTGTTATATTCCAAAAGTTTTCAAGAGTTACTATATCACTTGGGGCTTAGTCCCTAATATGCAATGGCTTTGTTGTTTGATTAGCCATTAAAAATGGACTAGAGTCTAGAAGTCACCTTTGCATGATTTCCTTGGCCTTCTCTATAGACTTTGTTAGGGATGAGCTCAACTTAATTTAGGTTGGGCTGGTCCTTTGCCCTTATTATCATTGGTTTGCAGGATCCATTGGAGTATGGTTTACGTGGGTAGGCAGGGAGGGCTTTTGCTTGAAATCTTGGTCCAATTTTTCTTGTCAAGCTGGTATGCTAGTCAATGTAAGTTTTTCCCTTGAGCATCTAATTCTTTATCTTGTAATTCGTGTTTAGTGTGGGAAGCAACAATTCGGTAGGTTGACATGGGTGACTTTTTGGGTAAACTTATGTTACACTATCATTGAATCAATAGAATCTTCTAGGCCTTAGAAGAGATTGATTTCCACATATACTTGCTTATTAAGATGAGAAACAAACATTTTCATTGGTTTGTGATAGACAAAGTCACCTATTGACATAGCAAGTTACTCTAGGAATTGACATCTTGGCAGTTAGCTAAAGATTTCAATTGAGAAGTTTTATTCCCATTAGGTGAAAACTTAAAAAATTCGTTGGCACATACATGGATTGAGTTTCAAGACGTTAGTATTATGTGCCTCCTTGGCAAGTTGAAATGAAAGAATAGGACTGTTTAGAATTAGGTTAGTCAAGCTTCTTTTGTGTTGGGCCTTATGACTATTTTTGAAGGCAATCCACACAAAAAGTACTTGACAATGGAGAACTTATAAAGCTTATCAAAATTCTGATTATACTCATTTTCATTGATAAAGATATTAGGACCATCCTCAAGACATTTATGAAGTCCCAGTGTTGACTTTGTTACGTTGAGGATGGACTTTCAACCTTTTTGGGTGCCATTCTCTACTTGCAACATTCGCCATGCACATATGGTTATAGACTCCAAGCTGAGGCATATTTATATTTCTCTTTTTGGGAAGAATTACTAGCCCAAGGCAATGATCAAAACACAAAGTGGATCACTTAATACTAAATTTAGGTGCGATCCTAGAAATAATGTAGATCTATCCAAATGCATGCACTCTTAGTAACTCTAACCAAGTGCTTTTTAGAGCCCCTTAAAGTTTACCCTTTAAAATAATAGCAAGTTAGTAACCTTCACTTTTTAAACAAAATTTGGCCTCTAGAAAACACCCCTTAAAAAATTATTCCATTTACCATTCAACATTAGAAAAGGGGCATAAATTAGAAACAGAATATGCTTTATAAAAATAGAATATATCCAAATCAATGTCCTTAAGATATTAGAAAACTATTTTTCTTATTGTAGCAGGGGTGTCAGGAGTGCTTTTCATTCTTTGGATTGGGTGGGACAGTGAATGAAGATACACATGTGGCAACAACTGCTTTTGGCAACTGAATTGTCGATTTTCATATATGAGAAAGTGGATAAGTGGTACCACAAAGACCTAGAGGTGATTGACTTATCAAGCTAATGTGAAATAGTGAGAGAATGACTCCTTAGATGACTTTGGACGAGATCTGTAGCTGGTATTTTCCAACTTGTGGTCTGCATCCCCTTCTCCCCTCCCCTATCTTCTCTCCTATACTTCCCTTGAAAGTTGAAACTCAACTTTCTTCCTCATAATCTCACAGGCTGGATGATTTCATGCCATGAGATTGGGGACATGCATAAAGGAAGAATCTCTCTCACTTTAATATCTTTATTTTGCAAAATGATATTTATAATACAAGTAGCAAAATTATTTCAAAATTGGCCATTGAAACTAATAATAGGTCTTCAAATTTCATAGATCCAAGGCTTTTATATTCTGTTGTGCATGGCTTTTATATTGTCACGTGTGTACTTGCTTTTAAGGCACTTAAACCACTTCTAATTTTTAAACAAGCCTATCTCTATAAAAATGGGCATTCAATATTCTAATAGTTGTATTAAAAGATAACACAACACCATAAGATGGAAAACAAAAGACTATATTTAGTAAATACAACGAACACAATTAATCACTGAAGAAAATGTTCATTCCTTTGTCGCTAGAGGAAGAACTTATCCCAATTTTTGGCACGAATGGGGAAATTGCTACTAGAAATGGTTGTAGTCCAAACTCTAGAATCTCCTTTGATGAGTAGTGTATTATGTTGTGGATCTAAAAGTTTGCTCGTGTTGAAGTGCTTGAGCCTTTGTCAAAGAGAACAATATTAGTTGTCCTCCTTGTGTGAGATGTTTATTAATGAATGTACTAGAGTTAAACATGAAATATTTAAAAAAGAAACGCAAGAATAGCAGGAGAAATGTTGGGAGTTGTTGGGGTGAGTGATTTGCCTTCGTAACTCTCACTTTCAATTATAAACATGTGGTTGATTTGTTGATGGGCCAAGGATGATCTTGGAACTTATAAATAAGTGATGTGTGGTCTAGAGTCGAGCATGGTCTTGTTGTTCTTTAAATCCATATCTATAAGGAATGAAATTGTCCTAAATCCATGAGGAAGTGGGACACATAACCTTGTATTTATGTATTATTGTATTCCTTTCGGAATTGATTTTACCTTAAAAGACTTTGTGGGATTGGGTCCTCCATCAATTTAAAGGAAAGTTTCAGAGATTTGTTTTTTAAGGACATTCTTCTTGTAGGTCGAATCACCATTATGGATGGAATTTTGGCTTCAAGTTGTGTTTTAATCTGAATGTCTTTTTCCTCCTATAACGTGCTACATATGCTTGGAATTATCATTCAACATTTTCTTTGGGAGAAGGTTTCGAAGAGGGGCCTTTCTGCTAGTTTCCTGAGCCATCTACACTTTGTTTAAAGAACTTGGTGGCTTGGTGTGACTTATATATGTGCCCGAGGTATAAAGTTGGTCTCCAAATAGGTTGACATGGCCACGAGCATGAATGCAGCATGGTAAGTATTTGTTCATCATTTCATATAGAATGCCATACATGTAATTGGCATATTCGTAGCTCAGCCCCTATGGCATCTATTACATAGTTAGTGCTGCCAAGGCTTTTAAAAGTCTCAGTTCAGTTATTCTCAAAAGGATATGGCAGGGATGGTAGGTGGCATCAAGAGAGTTGCATTGGGACTTTGGAAGTTATCATAGAGGATGGCATTTCACTGTATGTTCAATTTGGACATTCTTGGTGGAGATGGGGCAAGTTGAATCAAATCATTTTGGGTAGGTGACAACCTCTTTTTGAAGCAAGGGTTTCAAGAAGTTAGAACTGAGAAAACCATTGAGGTAGATCTGCTGACTGTGGCCAAAAACTGTTGAAGCAACATATAACGCCATGCTCCAAGTAGAACTCTGTCTGCTCCAGAGCTTCTCTAACCACACAGGGATTATAGGTATTTTAAGTTTTAACTATCTTAAACTGATGGAGAGGGGCATTCTCGAGATTCTGAGCACGGTCAACTAGATCCGAGGAATTAAGTGTGTTGTTGAAAGATTTCATCAAGTTGACAGCAGCATTCTCGATTAAGTGTGTTGTTGAAAGATTTCATCAAGTTGACAGCAGCATTCTCGCCTGGAGTGTGGATAGCATGTGCTGAACTGGACCTCAAGAGATTGCAGGATGCTGGAGGGTGAGCAGCTTCTTGTCCTGCTGATAGGCAATTCGACCCACCTATGCTGGAAAAGGGGACTGATTCTGAAATCTTAGGCAGAGGCATTGCTGTAGCTACTAGGGGTAGAACAAATGGGGAGGATGAGAGCACGGTAGCTAGGATTTCATCCTACCAAGCTGTGGAGTGCACTCAACTTCATCCAGAGCTTTAGGGGTGTATCTACTAAGTTCCTCGTTGTCACTGTCCTGCTGCAGCCTTTTTTTTCCATCATACTCATTTCTATTAAAGGCCATCTTACAAGTTTGCTTGGAATAATCATTCTTGTTAATGGTTGTGGATATTTTGAAATTTGAACTAATCTGAACATCCTTGCAAAGACTTTTGTAACTATGGTACAACTTGTAGTCTAAAGGTACTTTAATGTGAAAAGAACAAGTAACATAACTTAGAAACTCAAGAAAAAGTAAGTAATTGGTGAAATGCATGGTAACAAAATTTGAGCTGGCAATGAACATCTACGATAATGGAACAGTTAAAAGAAATTTGTCATAGGGGAGCTTCAAACAATGCTTTCAAGTAAGACCCATAAAAGCATATATGATTAAACAATTACTTCCGTATTACAATGCTTCTTTTGAGAGAGCAAATACTTTTACTCTGGTCTGAAGTATCATTGAACAAAATTGTGTTCTAGACTGAAAAGGGCAACTCTTTCTTTAACTCAGTTTATCAATGAACTATCAAATGAGTTTACAGCACTGGTTCAGATACTCTTCTGCATGAGAACTTGTTATTGTCATGTGTTTCTGTTGTATACTGTAGGGTGGACTTGGTGGATTACTTTTAAGGCTGGCAGATGATGGTCATGGTCAGTTACAGTTGATTGGGCCAGATTGCACATCGGCATTTCTCCATTCACTCCGACACATTCTATACTGGCGTTATCCTAAGGTCTTACCTTCTCTCTTCAGGTTTTGACTGCTCTCTCTTTCCCAGTATTTTTGTATCTATGTAATGTGATATTTGAGTGGGCATATGCAGTTTCTTCTTCAATAGCAAAATGCAATGACAAAAATTTTAGCATCAGACAGACCGCTATTCTTTTCGATTTTGATTTTTGAAGTTGATTTTCAGACCAGCATATCTTTCTCATTCTGAGTTTGTTTTCAGTGTGGTTTTTGAAGAGTGTGTGTTTCTCCATGCTCTACACGCTGATGCAATTGGTTTTTGGAAATTTCACTGTTAAATGCTTGCTGTTTCTCAGTTTTCTCAGAAACCACTTATAATCCTTGTTTTTGGAAATTTTGAAGGGCATATCTTGGTATTCTAGGCACCTTTTTCGAGGGCCGTTTTTTTTTGAAAGTGTATTATTTTTCATTTACTTTGCAGTGGTGCAATCAGTTTATGTGTTTATAATCATTTCATTTTTGTTATTCAATATGCCTGGTTCTGATGATATCTGCCTAACCAATACGAATTATTTATCTTGGAAGTCCCACAAGGAAGATTTGTTCAGAAGTAGGGGATTGTGGACGATTACTTTTGGAACACAAGTTGCTGCTGTGGATGCCTTAAAGAAAGCTAAGTGGGAAAACAAAAGCGCTGAAGCCCATGGACTCATTGTCATGTTCATCTATGAAGATCTGAAGTTTTACTTTCAAGGGATTGACAAACTAGATAAAGCTTGGACCACATTTGAGCAATTGTTTGGTAAACATAATGAAATCCGATCTCATCAGCTTGAGAATGAACTAATTGCTTTGGATCATAAAAACTTTGATCACCTTGAAGGTTAAATCTCAAGGTTTAAGACTTTGAGACTTTTGCTTGCACAATGTGGTATGAAGAAGTTTGATGATTGGATGATACTTGCCATCCTTTCTAAATTTGGTGAACCTGATTCTGTTTTTATTTCTGCATTGTGTTCCACAAAAGAAACCTTTGGAGCTGCTTATAAAATGCCTAGTTTTGAATAATTTCGTGATCAACGAATGCGAGAGCAAGACAAACTCTTGCACATTGGTGTCATTTTTGTAGATACCAAGAATAAGGCCTTAGTGGTGTAGCAGAAACAAGGTCCCAAGAAAAGCAATCCAAGAAAATCAGAAGGAACAAGGGTCCCAAACCTAATCAGTTTTCCACCACTCCAAATCCGAAACAAGGAGCAAAGTCTAAGGGAAAGAAAATTGACAAGTATGGTATCTTTTGTGGATGAGATGGCCCTCTTGAATCATATTGTTGGAAGAAGATGGAAGCATTGAAGGCGACCATGAAGTAACACAACATCAAACTTGATCCTCCTTGTGCTCATTCTTCTTCTAAATCTTAGGCCGTTTAAATTTCTACTTGTAGCTTCATCGAAAAACTTCTTCTTTAGATGATTGGATTTTAGATTCAAGGGCCTCACATCATATGGCTTAGGAAAATACCATATTTTCTATGCTTTATGAGTGTAATACCAAGCATATTTTCATTAGTGATAATAGGTTCTTAAGGAGTTTTAGGATTAAGAACTGTTTAGTTAGATGTTGGTGTTTTTAACCTCCTTAGGACTTTTAGAATTAGGGTTTGTTTAGTTAGGTGGTGGTCTTTTTAGCCATGTACTTTGTGTTCCCAATCTCTTCTACAGTCTTCTATCTACTAGATAACTCATGAAAAAACTGTAGAGCTTCTCCATACAATGTTGTAATCAAAGATTTGCATGATCCTTAGCACGTGACAACATTAGGTGATGTTGATGATTTTTTCAGACTATACAAGTTTGACAGTTTTGGGTCATTTTTCACTTTCTTATGTCTTTGCCGCTCATATTGATGATTTGAGTAGACTATAGCACGGCTGAATTGGACACCTAATTTACCGCTCAATGCAATAGTTATGTGAGCACAAAATGGTTATTGGCCTTCCTCTCATTTCTTGCCAGGATGGTGTTCATTTGGGTTGTGTTTTCAAAAAGCATTGTTGGGATAGTTTTGACAAAGGTGCCTCTTGGTGAGCATCAACACCTTTGGAGCTTCTTCATAGTGACTTCTGTGGTCCTTTGCCTTCTAGTTCCTTTTACAGTCACAAGTATTTTTTGTTCTTTATTGATGATTTTTCTAGGCACGCTTGAGTTTATTTTCATACACTCAAAAGTGAAGTTTTCAATATGTTTTTGGTTTTTAAGGCTCTTCTTGAAAAATAATCTAGTCATCACATTCAAAGACTTGGATCAGAGAATGGAGGTGAATATGTTAACAAGTTCATCATCAATTTTTGTTCTTCTAAAAGAATCTATATGCAAGGCACTGCCCTCTATGCATCACAATAGAATGATGTGCTGAAGAGGAAGTTCCAAACCATAATGATGCGTAATTACATGATTTAGTGTAGGGATTTCCCCCCTAAGTTCTAGGAAGAAGCCATTATTTGTGTAAACTACACATTGAACTGCACTCCCTCTAACGTTGTGTAGAATGTAAAACTAGAAGAAGCATGGAATTAAAACAAGCTAGATGTTAGCAACTTTCTGGTATTTGGCTATGACGCTTGGGCTCACATTCTTGATGAAAAGCATAAAACTTTACAACCCAAAAGTGAGAAATGTATTTTTGGGATGTAAAATGTTATTGCTTTTACGTACCCCACACTTAGTAGAGATGTTTGCTTTGACGAGTGTTTTTTGATGTGTGAGTCTCATTTGGCATTTGTACCATCTTTAAATTGTGAGTTGACTGTTATCCCCTAGCCTAGGGATAACTAAGGAGATCACGTCTTGAGGCCCACAGGTCCTAAACATGGAGTACCGAGAGCCAGATGATTTGAGCATGGCCCCGAAGGGCCCCTCTTTTCTTCAGTGCAGTCCACATATAACCAACAACAGTATCCATCACACCAGCCTAGTCTTGAAGTAGCGGTGAGTCTTGCTCCATGAGGTAATGAGTCTGAGTATCATGGCATGTATCACTTTGGTTTTTGAAGCACTTGAACATGTTGTATTGAATCCTTCTTCATTTCAT
>CBVK0102577518.1:0-16183 GCA_900067695.1 Picea abies | reverse complement strand
AAGGAACATATCCAAGGATCAATCCAAGCACTGAGCAAGGATTCCCTGGAACACAGCTAGGGGCCCTAGACACATCTAGGGACTTACTGCTTGGTCCAAGACCAAGAACCCCTGTCATATACTAGGGGCCCTCACTAGGGTCTTTTGCCATGGCTCTCACTCTTTGGTCTCATACCAAGAAACCCCAGGAGTGTGTCAGGGGCCCTAGTCCACAGCTAGGGTCTTTTCCATCCTCTGGAGAATGGCTCTTGCAGCTGCATTAATTTCAACATTTATGAATACAGCCATGAACCTGTAATATAGAGTTACAACATGAAAATAAACCCATGGTGCTTTCTTTATCCTTACACTGTATATGAGACCACTTGTCTAAAACTAATTTTTCATTTGCTTCATCAAAAATTGCCATCAACTCACAAAAGTCAAATGATTTCCACCATATGAGAGCATCTTCTTCAAAACCACAGTTTAGACATAATTTCCACCTCTTTCCATAATGATTTATGATGTTGCATATATTCTTCAATACTAGGTCCATCATCTTTTTTCAGTGAAATTCATCTTGTTTGGAAGAATTTTTTAACAAAAACTAGGCCTTAAAAATAACTTACAATGCAAATCGCACGGTTTTTTTTGGAAAAACCTTGAAAAATTGTTGATTTTAAAACACTGATAACTTCACTTCCCGAACTCTATTTTGGAAGATTTTTTTGTTTTGAAATTGGGTATTTTTCTTAGAGGAATTCAAATATGCAATTGGTTTCTGCAAATTCGGCTTAGAAAGTTTCGTAATTTAATATGAAGTGTGTCGCCCCCCTTTTTCCCTTGAAAATATCTGCAAAAATAACCAAAACTTTCTTCCTTTCTTTGGTCGAAGAAAGCGCTCTGATACCAAATGTTATGTTCTCAGATCTGATACTTGGCTCTAATACCAAATGTTATGTTCTTAGATCTGAATAGAGAATCTAGAAGATAAATCCTCAACTTCACAAGAATAAACCAAATCATTCACCAAAATACTCAACACAAGATATGCAGATAAAACCCTTGAGGTAGGGTACAACCTTATATTATTTCTTATGGAAGGAATGCTCTCCCAAACAATACTTGCTCGCTACAATAACAATATTCTTCAGTCTCCCATTGCATTTCTCATCCCTTTCTTATATAATACTACCTAAGAACATTCTAGAAAGCCTTCTCACATTTAGTATGTTCACACCAATATATATCTAACTACCATAGTGGGCCTTATTTAATAATATAGCGGATCTAGTTCACCTTACATTGAATGGCCTCCACTATTATCACTATGGGCCCTTTGCCCCCCCATTACCTCCCTAGCTACACTACATTGGGAGACTATAATACATGTACTAGAGATTTGCAGATTTTACTCCATGATAGATCTGAGGATGCCTTTTATCTTCATGAGATAGATCTTGCTTCAGTGGATTTTGGCAGAGTATCAGACAATGTGTTGGGACCCCTTTTAGCATATGGTAGGCACCTCTTACACTAAAGCGAGTGTCATGAGTTGTTGATCCTTAATGGCCTACACTATTTTCCAAAGTTTAGCAGATTTACATGTTTCCCTCATAGCAGGGGTTGAGCATCATTGATAATGTCTTGGATAACTAGGCCCTGCTTTTGTCTATCTGCTAGTTCTTGGTCTACCAGTTTCCTTTAGTGGACCATGTCTTTCTTTCCTTTTTCCACTGTGCCAATACCTCGCCCCCACACCACCAAATTCCCACCCCCATTTAGCCCCACTGGAATCATCATTTCATTCAAGGATGGGGATTTCGATGTGTACTCCACCCATATTTGCTAGATACTTCCCCTTACCTCCCGTTTCCCATCCCTTGTGTCGATTTCCTCCAAATATGCCCTATGCTCTCGACTATTTAGCAAACAACACTTAGCAACTATCCCATATTTCCACATCCCCTACTTGTCCCCCGAAATTCAGATCCTTCCCCATGAATTAATGGTACGATGACTAGTGCAAATCTTACCACAGGCAACCCTACTATGTCCTCCTCCATGACCCCATTTCTTACTACCGATTTCATAAGTCTTATTATTATTTTCTTTGTCGCAAGAAACACCTCTTCATCTTTTAGAGGAGACAAGAATTGCGTGCAACCCTTCATCACTGCCAAAATATTTTGGCAGATATAGTTCCCTAGACACTCTAGTCTTCCTTCCAATCCTAATCCCTAGTTCGTGTTCATCCATATGATGTCCCTAGACAATCTTAGGTCCTAGTCATCTCCCCTTCTTGTCACATGTTTTGGGACTTGGGCATTTGGCAGGTGATTTGGGAGATGAACACTAGCAAGGTAGCAGATGAGGAGGGTTTCTAAGCAGAGGTTTTCAAACATGGTATTAATTCCTTGGTTCCCTATATCTAAGCAGAGGTTTTCAAACATGGTATTAATTCCTTGGTTCCCTATATTGTTGTTCTATTTAACCAAGTTGTTTTCTCAGGATTCCCACAAACATGGTCCCACCATACGATCTACCTGATCCACAAATTGTGGTCCAATGCTGGTCTGAAGAAGTATTAGATGATCATGGTGGGTCGTACATTCTACTAGCTATATCCTACGACCCTCCACAGGATATTATCAAAGATACTTGATAAGAGACTTCAACAGGCCAAGGGTAGGGCAAGTTTTTGACCTCAGTACTAGACCATCGATCAAATTCTCACTCTTTGTGCCATCATAGAGGAGGTGAGACATTACTCTTTGAAAGTATTATGTTGCTTTATAGACATTCAAAAGGGTTTGACTCGATCTTGTGGGAGGTCTTGTTCCAGAGACTTAAAAACATTGGTATTTTATAGTTTCTACTCATTGCTATTATGTGTCTCTATGAGTTTGTTCTTGGTTGCCTCTGCACAACACATGGGCTGTTTGATTTTATCAGAAGCACCATTGGGGAGAAGTAGGGGGTGTCCTCTCTCAACCACACTATTCGGGATATATATCGACAAGTTGGGATCCTTTTTACATGAGCATATCTAGCCTAAGGATGGTTGCTTCCTCATCATGCCTTGATCTCCATCCTCTTCGTTGACGATGTGGTTCTCTTGGCATCCACCCTAGAGGGTCTTCAGAGACAGTTGGACGCCCTATCTAGATTTGTGACCTTCTACAGTTGATGGTCAACCTTGGGGAAAACCAAGGTTATGATCTTCAATGGATCAAAGAACGTCTTATCAGATTGGCGTTTCTACTTCCAGGGTGAGGAGATAGAGATCACCACAACTTACTACTACCTGGGTGTTTAGTTCTAGGCCCTCAGTTTGGATTGAGAGAGGTTATCCCACCTTGGATCAACAAGGGATACAATTCCCTAGTCCTTCTTGAGCAATAGTGCTTTCAACACCATTTTCAAGACATTTTGTCCAAGATGGACCTTTTGAACAATGTCATCAAGCCCATTGCTTTGAGGTTTGGGGGCCTAATTTGTTAGAGGGGAATTGCACTTGGATGGAGAGGGTTCAAGTTCTCATGCTTTGCAGCATCATTAGATGCAAGATGATGGATTTGCAACATATTATTCAAGCAAAGTTTGCAGTAAACCCCTTCTGGGTCGTGGTCATCTTTGGACTAGTTTTACTACTTCATTTGGTTTAGAGCTTTGATGGTTTAGCCACTAGTAGAGATTTGTGCCCTTACCTTGCATATTGTTCCTTGGAGGTTATTGCCTTGACCAACTCCTTTGGATTAGCTCGTGGGTTGTTCACTGAGGTCACATGCTTTTTGTAGTTTGTGGCCATCTTGATAGATATACTTTCCTCATTTAGATACTCTCTGAATGCCTACTACCGAACAAGGTGGAGTTGTATAGGATCATTAGAGAAGATATGTATAGATAGTACAATGAGATCACTTGTGTAGATCCAACCGTAGGATGGCCTTCTACGCAGAATATTTCCTAGAATTAATGGACAACCTCATTGCAAAACCAACCTACACACTTTGCCATTGGATGCACACATCGAGGATCCCTTAAGACCACTTTTAGGTGTGTTCACTTTGGCCTTAAGTGGAAGTCGACCACCATATTACTCGAGAGAACATGGTTTTCCTACTCTGCCATGCCATCTATAGGAGAACAAGATGGAGGAGCATTTCGTTTTAATTTTTTGATGCCCCATCTATTATGAGATTCGAGGTTGGTATCGTTTCCTTTTTAGGGAGTCCTAGAACTCCATCTCTATCTTCTTCAGATATCTGGACCAATGGTGATTGGGGTTATATAGGAGGGAGGTGCTCAAATTTAGGTCTTCTACGCTCAAACTGTCTTCCCCTCCAGACATTACCAGGATGGTCACCTCTTTCTTTTGTGTGCTTACAGATAGAGGTAGTAAGAGATAGGTTGAAAGCAGTGCCACCTTAGTTTCCAGATTTGTGAGATCATAGGGAGACCTTTGACCTTCATCTATGAGACACTTGCAACAATGTCATGTTTAGGCCAAGGATAGATCTTTTGGTCATAGCAAACATTCCTCTCCCTTCTCCTTTGGATCTTTGTTGTCGACGACCTATCCTTGGCAGTGTGGTGCACCACATACCTGCTTTCCTAGATCTTCTAGTTCTAGTTCATCAGGATAGTCTTCTATCAAGGTCTTCTTTACTCATGCTTTGGATGGTAGGAGAGATCCACTTACCGTGAGTATAGACTTGGAGATTAGTAGCACCCCATCCCCATGGGTCAGTGATGGCACAAGGACACCTTGAACACTCTCCGTGGGCATATCTTTACTTGAGACATTCTTCTAAGCTCTTGAATCATAATAGGGATTCCTTCTTCTTCTTTATGGATCCCAACTTTGTATCTCCCCTTTGGTCGATACACTGCAATTTCTAGGTATTAGTTCTCATAGATTAGTTCATGCTTTTATACGAGTTGCATTTGCACTCCCACTTGAGTATTGTCTCCGATTTTCCTAATAGTCTCTTTACCTATTTATGGTCATTTGTTGGACATCAACAAAACTATCTTATCTTATCTATGGAATTGAGCAAGCGTCATGAGCTTGGTATGAGAAGATGGATTGGTTTTTGCTTGATTTGAGTTTTCTAGATGCCACTTTGACCCAAATGTTTATCCTCAATAGGTGGGTTGTGAGCTTTTGATTTTTGTTTTCTATGTTGATGATCTCATTTTATTTGGCAGTTATACCCATTTGATTAGACAAGAGAAGTTTGTTCTTAGGAACCTGTTTGAGATGACAAACTCAGGGCACTTGCGTTATTTTCTTGGCTTACGGGTATTGTAGGGAAACGAAAGGATTTCCTTTTCTCAACATTAGTATGCCCTAGATCTCCTTCACAATTTCATATGGAGGATTGTGAATCAACCCTGACACCTTCTCAGTCTGGAGTTAAGTTGTCTGCCAAGTGTTCCTTAACTCAAGTGGATGCCCACTTTGCATCAACAATTAGTTTGTAACCTTTTGTACTTGACTTAGACTCGTCTAGACATTTCTTTTGTTGTTGGTCTGATCTCTCGCTTTATGTAGGATCCGCATGAGAGCCATTGGAAAGTAGCGAAGCCTACAGTTCAATGCATCCAAGGTACAATTCCATTTGGCATACATTACAATTCAAGGGATTCTATTGTTTTGGTTGGTTTCATAGTTTTCTTTTTCGCTGGTGACTTTGATGATTCCAAGTCGATTGCAAGTTGTGTATTCAATCTTGGTTTGGGCCCTGTTACCTAGGCATCCAAGAAACAATTCTCCATTTCTCTTTCTTTGGCCAAGGCAAGGTATAGAGCAACGATTTACGTAGGTCATGATGTAGTTTGGCTTTGTTGATTCTTTTAGAGTCTAGTTTCCAACAAGCACATTTGACCACTATTTGGTGTGACAATTAGAGTGCCATCTAGTGTGCCCATCATCCATTTCAGCATCAACAAAATAAGCAAATAGAGATACACATGCACTTCATTCAACAACTTATTCATGATCAGGTTGTTGACTCGATATTTTGCTGCATAAAATATTAGGTTGATAACATCTTCACGAAGTCCTTGATATAAGCCAAGTTTTTCATCTTCGAGCTATGCTAGATTGGAAGGAATTTTTCATTAAAGGGGCATAGGTGTAATGTCTCTTTTTTCCTATATCATTTTGTAAATCCTTCATCCTACCTTATGTCATTTTGTAAATCCTTTGTCCCATCCCAAGTTCTTTGTAAGGGCTGTTATCCCCTATCCTAGGGATAACTAAGGAGATCATGTCTTGAGGCCCACAGGTCCTAGACATGGAGTGCCAAGAGCCCAATGACTTGAGCATGGTCCTGGAGGGCCCATCTTTTCTTCACTGCAGCTCATCTATCAACAACAGTAGCATCCATCCCACCAGCTTGGTCCTGAAGTAGCAGTAAGTCTTGCTCCATGAGGTAATGAGTCCGAGTATCATGGTATGTGTCACTCTGATTATTGAAGCACTTAAGTATGTTGCATTGAATTCTCCTTCATTTCATAATGTTTGCTTGGAAATTATGCTCTTTAACTTGTTCATACCAGGGAGGATGACATAATGCCCTGGTAAGCTGATTCCCCTTTAGGATGAGTTGCCACTGGATGGGTCTATGAAAGGTCATCGTCCATTCCCTTCATACTTACCACTTTTCATCATTATTCCTCTGATCTTCCCCCACCTTGGTTTGGGCATCGAGTTTGCCACGCTAAGAAGGGTTGTACCTTGCCTTGTGGGAAGAAGGGGCTAAAGGCCCAGAGGGTAAAAGTAGCTAGCAAGAGTTAAAAGCCAAAATGAAACCTTTGAGATGCTTCGTCTAGGGATTCCCGAGAAAGAAGTAAAAGGCTTCTCAGTAAGAAAAGTGAACCCGTAAGACAAATAAACTCTCAAGGTATTAGTTGGTGGATGGGAGGTCTCATCATGAGCCGACCTATTAGGACCATGGGCATGTAGCGGTATGACACTACCATCTATCTGGTCACCAAACCAGGGTAGTGGCCCTTGGTGGCATGGCCAAGAGAAAGGGGGTCTCATCACGAGCCAACCTTCTCATCTCCGTGAAATGCTTGTGGGTAACGCTGTCACCTCTGGTCACCAAGCCAGGACAATGTCCCTCAGCTCTTCCCTTGAAGCACAAAAGAAAAAAGAAATAAGACTAAGAACAAAAGGCATTGAATGGGCTAGGAAAAAATGGCATCCATGATAAGGTGCAACTCGCCCTCTACAAAGGCACCCACATGCAAGACCTACATTTCCCTGTTATAGCTGCACCCTATGCCCAAACTTTTTCCCCACGCCACTTCACACACACTTACATGACCTAGATTGGTTCTCACCTGGGAAACACCCCAAACTTAAGGAGGATTAGCCCAATAGGACATCATGAGACCTTCTCCAAACCTGACTTGTTGAATTGCATAACGTCTTTAAGCATTTGTCTGGGTAAAGGGGGGTTTGATGCACATGTTTGGGTAATTTGATTATTAGATGTGATTGACATTGCTATGGTCCCTGTGACTTATGAGCCCCTGGAGGGCGTACTTGTTGTTACTGTAGGACTTTGCCCGGTGGACAGGTACATATGGGGGAATGATTAGGTCGGGCCTCCATGGGGCTAAAAGCCCAACAGATGGATGCTGTGACCCCACTAGGGGGAAAGAGAAACTAGAGGCTTGCACCAAGAAGAAAGAAGGACGTTACACTAGGGACACTCTGACAGACATAGACCCAGGGGGGTTTTGCCTTTCCACCTGGACGTTGACCCTTGAGAGCACATGACATCATCATTATGACCTTGATGTCATCCAGAGTTAGGGTTTGCACTTATGATGGGTAGTTGCGTGCTAGTTGGCACGTGTGGCAGCATTTAGGGCCTTTGGAGGCCAAATGTTCTGCACTTCAGGCCTAGCGTTCCACCTTAGGGGCCTAACGTCACCCTAGAAGGGCATGACGTCACCCTTGAAGATGAAATTAGGGTTTAATTATTGTCATTTATGTAAAAACTAGATTTTAATGTAATTTGGCCATGTCGACCTTTTTTGATCTAATTGTAAATAAAGGTCATTGATATTGTATAAATAAGAGAGAAAACTCACTTTTATGATGATCTCTCATCACACGAGTGTGGGGTCTGAAATTCGGCCCTCTTTAAGGGTTATTGGCTTAAACTAAGTGGTGCGCAACTTCTTGGAGAGGCAAATCTTGGTGTATTTTGACTATTTTTCATTGTGGAGGATCTTCAACTAGGGTTTGGCTTGATTATTCTTGGTGAAGTAAGTAGAAAATCTGCAATTTGTTTATGTTATTGAATACTTGTAGTAAATTTTACTTGATTCATGTTAAAGATTATGAAATTGCTTGCTCAAAACCCTAGGAGAGAGACATAAGTTATTATCTTTTTCTCTATAGTCTTCCGCTTGTTTGAATTTCTCAAAGTACATCTTGTTTAGAAGTAGCTGCTAAAGCCCTAAATACTAGCACTCTAGTAGCCCTACTCTAATTGCCTATTGCATATATTACTTTGAAATTGTCTAAGGAAAGAGAAACTGCTAGGGCCTAAGTCTTCTTACTTTCTAGCTGATTTTCTCTTAAGGACCTGGGTGTTTGAGGCCTTGGGTTACCGACACCTCCTCCATCCATTCCATCTCCTTTGGACAAGCACTATCATTGCTATTTTGCTCTAAGATCCGCTGCTGCCATTGTTGACTCCATATACCCTAAAAGGCACTAGTTCACTCACCTTGGTGATTGATTTTCTCAAACAACTCTCAAACAACTTTCCTTGAAACTTTTACTAACTCTTACTAACCTTAAACCAGACTAACTCCCTCACAAACTTGCTTCTGTTGCAAAAGATTGCTACAACCATCTCACAACAACAAATTCATCTTAAAGAGTGACATTAAAAGCTGATTAGACATTGCCAACTTTGCTTTTGACAAGTTGCTATCATTTTGTCAAATTAGACCGATATTCTCGTCTTTTCTAAAGCATTTTTTAAGTATAATTACTGTGGCTGTTACAAAACATTCACTGCTGTTATAGATAATTACTTTGCTGCAGTATTACATTAGCTTACTTATTTCTCAAAGGTTCATGGTTTTATGAAGCACTAACATCATATGGTACCTTGAATTCGCATGCTTTTTCTATTGTTGTCTTGTTCTGGGAGGTACACCTCATTTATCTTTTGCTTCATCTCTATAAGACACAAATAACCTTTAAACTTGAGTGACTTATGAGAGGGGGGGAACTTTCTTGCCGAAGCCTTCTCAAACCCACAGGTCAATGGGGATGTCTCTCATGGGGTACATTGATATACTCCTAAATAGAAAGGGGTTTCCTATTAAGGTGTTAGTGATAGGTCACTCCTTGTTACGCAAATCTTGCTTCCACTTGCCTAGGGCTTTGAGCAAGTACATATTGTGCGACAACAAGGGGAATGTTAGGATATTAGACATTAGGAGTTTCTTAAGACCAACTTGGTCTAATGTGTTATAGCCATGTGTGCTTCTTTAGTGTGTTGTCATTCTTAGGCTATCCGAAGGTAACCATTCTATTTTGTGCACAGGTGATCCGACGATCTTTATATTCTTCGATGATATTGACTATTGATCCGTGTCTTATCACTTTATTGGTCCATGATCTCTATTTAAAGAGCATGGAGGGTCACTTGTTCGACATAACTAAGAGTAGAGTATTGAATTGAATGTAGCCTTGATTTTCTGGAGTAGTAATACAACTTTTTAGTTGCTCTATGTATGTTTCTTTCTTTGAGAGTTTTACCATGTAAATGCCTATCTCTATTTTTGATTTGTGTGTTATTTCTTTGTAGAGTTCGCTCCTTTGGTTGCCCACCCAATGATTTCCAATAGAATTAAACACTTATGAAGAGGCACATGGAATTAAAACTTTGGGACGATGCCATGTAGGTTGAGTATGAGTCTTTTATGAGGAACAAAACTTGGGATATGGACAAGGACACTATTGGTTGTAGGTGGATCTATAGAACTAAGTAGAAAGTTAATGGTTCTATAGACAAGCCTAAGACAAGATTAGTCCAAAAGGGTTATGTTCACTAAAAAAGGGACAATTTATGATGAAGCCTTTGCTCCAACAATTAAGATAGTGACAATTAGGGTAGTCATAGCATGAGTAGCCAAAATTGATGGAAATTGCACCAAATGGATGTGAAGAGTGCCTTTTTCAACGAAGGTTAGGAACATGATGTGTACATGGAATAATCACTTGGATTTGAGGTGAACACAAGGAACATCTTGTTTGCAGATTGAAGAAACCTTGTACAAATTGAAGCATGCCCAACGTGCTTAGTACAAAAAGATAGATGTTCATTTAACAACAAATGGTTTTGAGAGAAGCAATTTCAATTTCAGCTTTTACACTAGAAGTGAAGGATTGAGTATTGTGATTGTGGTAGTTTATATTGACGATCTCATAATCATTGGAAATGATGATGATTTGATTGATGAAGTGAAGCAAAGATTTCCTTAGGCATTCAAATTGATGGACTTAGGGCTTCTCTATTACTACTTAGGAATTGAGTTTTGGTAGGGGGATTCAATTTTTATCTCACAAACAAAGTATGGTCAAGAAGTTCCAGTGGGCTCACAAGCAAAGTATGCTGAAGAATTGCTAAAGAACCACACTTATCACGCACGTACACAATACATATAAGTCCAACAACACTTTTTCATAGACCAGGTTTAAAGAAAAGATTTTGGGCTGTATATCACAACATTAACAAATGAAATGCAGATATATTCATTGAATCATTGGGGATGGAGAAATTTGAAAGGTTTAGGGATGGGTTTAGTGTTTTAGTCAATGTCAATGGATGTGACCAAGAGGGGAGGGGTGTATTAGAAGTAATAACTCTAATGTTCACATTTGTAAATATGTACATAGTTATTTTGTGTACTTGCTATTTAATGTTGAAATAGGAATAAGGAAAAAATGTGGCATGTGCGTGAGGTTAGTGTTATAGAAAACTATTAGTGTTAAGGTGGTTAATCTTGACTTAGTAGCCAATGATGTCTTTTATTGTACACCATTAGTGGGTTATTATTTATTAATTAGCCCACATTGGTGGTTAGGGTGTAAGTATTAAGTAATCTCGTTGGAGCACCTATAAATGAAGTTCTTATCTCAATTGTAAATCGCTCAAGCAGATTTGGTATTCATTGATTATTTGGGTACAATGGTGTTGGGTATGTGTTATATTCTTTGCATGACTGGAGGTCCCCCTATTAGGGGTCTTGGGGGTGGAGCCCACGAGAATTTTTTTTGGGGGGTTTATTTGCCAATTGTTTGGACGGTTTTTCGTCTTTGCCAGGGTTTTTTTCGCCTTTGGTGGTTTAGTGGTGCATGGTATTTCAGCCATGGTTTTTTAATTCCGGTTAAGGAATTAGGGTTGTAGTCTAATCCGGGTCAATGGATTAGGGGTTTTGGATGTTGTAGGATCCTATATATATTGTATTGTAAACAATGAAGTTGTATGATGATGAATAAGAATTAGAGGTGTGACTCTAAACAAGTTGTTGGTTTCCCTGGTTTGGGTTTCTAGGGTAAATATATGTGTATATGTGTGATTGCAATTGTTTTCTTTTCTGTTTTAAGAATCTGTGTGCATTGCATTACAATAAAAGGTTTAAAAACTTACAAATGGTAGGTACCCACCAAAAACTTGTCGCTTGGGTCAATTTTTTCGTATCATGTGATTCTTTTGTATTGCCCAATATCTTCAACATGGTATTAGAGAAAAAATGACTCTTGGGTTGTGGAAAGACATTTCTGCCATGTATGATAGAAAGGCCTCCATTATTGAGCTTGAAAACATGTTATTTGAAGGAAGGTATTTTATAACATTATATACATAGAGGAATATTTTTTTTGTGCACATTTATTATCATCATTCATATATTATCCTAGATCCATCTCTATAGTGTTATAGTTGTGTAGTCATGATCATGAAGCTTGAGGTGTGAGTGCTGGTATGGTGCGTGAAACCTTGCAAGTAAATGTAAAAAAAAGAGAGAAAAATCATAGTTAAGTTTGTTTCACTTTATCTTAGGAACTTGTTTTTTTTTATAAATAAAAAAGTACCAACTATCTATTAATCACATAATAATACAAACATACAGATATTCCCTGGTGGGGGCCTGCTAACAGAGGAAACTAGACCTCCACCAGGTTTGTTCATCAAAAGTTGGAAATGTTTGAAAGCTATGCTTTTGTTCCATAGTACCATATACTAATAACTAATAATCTAGAATATAATTGTCCATAAGACTATAAACCAGATAGAAAACAGTAGAATGATCAAACCAGTTAGCCAATGCTTGGAGGAGGAGGAGTAGCCTCCACATCCACTTCCAAGATCAGATCCATGTCCTTGGAGTCCTCACGAGCCTCCTTCATTTGTTGAGCCTCTCTGTCCACTTTAATTGGATTGTCCTTTGTGCCAGCTGAGCTTGTCGACCTTATTTCCCTTTTTCCTTTATGGGCTTCCTCAGGAGCTTTCATAATTGTGATTTTCACTCCAAAGGCCGCCCCACAGACAACCTCAAACTTGCCTTCGAAGATACGCAGGGCATGGAAGATGTCCTGCTGCTCAACTTTCACATTAATCAGTGCCTGGGCAATCAAAGTTTTAACAAACCAACAGGTTTTGGCTGTTGAGATTATGTACCTTGGGAAGTGTTCCCTTGAAGATTTTCCAGGTCCTATCAAGTTGCCAACTAGGTTTGTCTTTGACCTCAACTTGGCTCTAAGTTTCAACTGTCTAACAATGGTTTGCTGCTGTTTTAGGATAGCAAACTGTTCAGTAACTTATTCGTTGATTTGTTATGGTTACATAGGCCAAATGGGTGCTCTAGCATGTAGTTTTGTCACCAAGGGTTAGCACATGCATACCATAAGCTATATAACACACCTAGAGATCTTTTAGTGCTCAAATAATGCTGTTCTAAACTCTAACATAGATGAAATGAACACATTTATTTTTGGTCAACATGACCGTGGATAAAACACCCCCGAGAAAAACCTGTTTGAGATGAATGTATATATATGGTGTGCTTCAAGCATGTAATACAACAAGGAAGATAAATACAAAGGAACTTGATACTTTGCAAGCTCCTTACAAGCTTTACAATGGTTCCTTGGGATATGCGCCCCTAGAAGAGTGCACCTCCTCCTTCCTTGATTATGCTTGAAGATCCTTGCGCCCTTGCTCTGTCTCTTTGCTGATTGAAGAACCCTTGCATACAAACTGCTCTTTGCTTGCCCTCTCAACAACCCACAAATCGGAAACAAGAAAGCTCCACACAAAGTGCTACCTGCTAGCCTTGCGCCCTCCTCCTAGCAAACACACTCACCACAAATAACTGAGACTCCAACCTGCTTTGCGCCCTCCATGAACATGTGTGCCCTAGCTTGCTGAACTCTCCTCTGAATTCTCACTTCTCTACTCCTCACCAAACTCTCAAGGTGAACAAGTGAACAATTGAGCTCTCCTTTGCCCTATGCACCCTCCTTAAAGATGCATGAAGAAACCTAATAAATGGGTGGATGAGATCATCTCATCTCATCCCAAGTCAATGGTTGAGATCATCTCAAGTAAATGTCAACTCAAAACCCACTTTACTTAAGTTTTCATAGTTTCACTTTATGTTCCTTAGTTCACCCACAAAGGGCATTAATTGTCATTTTAGGCTAAAATGGCCAAATTTCACTTTTGATTTAAATCTCCTAAGTCAAAGTGAAATTAGACATAAAGTACATAATACAGGGTACAAAGTACTTCCCACATGTGTTTAGAAGCTCACAAACACAAGGGGACCACTTTCCAAGGTACCCAAATGTCAACATCTCCATGTGTTTGTGAGCTCCTAAACACATGTGGGAAGTACTATGTACTTTGTGCCTTGTACTTTATATCTAATTTCACTTTGACTTAGGAGATTTAAGTCGAAAATGAAATTTGGTCATTTTAGCCTAAATGACTATTAATTCACTTTGTGGGTGAATTAGGAGACATAAAGTGAACTTAAGGAACTTAACCCAAAGTGGGTTTGAGAGTGAGATTATTATGGGATGATCTCAACCTTTGATTGGACATGAGATGGGATGATCTCTTCCGTCCATATTTTAGGTTTCCTTATGGAGGTTCAAGACGTGCGCAAAGGGCAGAGGAGAGACAATTCACTCATTTGTTCACTTGGAGAGTTTGAGAGAGAGCATGAGGATGAGGTTGGAGGCTAGAGTTGAGGAAAGCTTGGGCGTTTCTATCCATGGAGGCAACCACAAAGCTTAGACCCTCATTTATTTGTTGGAGTTGATCTTGCTTGGAAGAGGGCACACTTGGTGAGGAGGGCGCACTGACAGCAGGGAGGACTTACAGAGCTCAGATTGCAGTGAGGACAGTTTCAATGGAGAGCTACAACACAAATTCATAGTACTGTGGGAGGGTTTTTCCATCAAAGCTTCCATTCAACAAAGCGCTTCAGTTTAGTGGTCTAGGCAACTTGTGAGGAGGGTGCACCATCCTAGGGCGCATCTTCTTCATTTGGACTTGTGTTTCAGCTTGGTTCAAGCTGCTATTGTATCAGGTTCATCTGTTTATTGTACTTGTTGTATTCCACCTTTTATTCTCCACATATATACACTCATATTCCAAACTGGTTTTCCCCGGGGGTTTTTATCTAGGGTCATGTTGACCAAAAATACCTTTGTTCATTTTCATGTATGCTAGTGTTTAGAACAACATTATTTCAGCTCTAAAAGATCTCTAGGTGTGTTATATAGCTTATGGTATGCATGTGCTAACATCTTGTGACAAAACTACATGCTAGAGCACCTATATGGCCCATGTAACCGTAAGAAAACAACAAATAAGTTATTGAACAATTTGTTGTTATAAAACAACAACAAACCCTTGTTTGACAGTTGAAACTTAGAGCCAACTTGAGTTCAAAGACAGACCTTGTTGGAAGCTTGTTAGGACCTGGAAAATATTCAAGATGGTAATATTGCAGAATGGTTGGTTTGAGGATAAAATTCCATTGAACATTGTGAGGCATGACAAGTGACTTGGCAGCTTTAACTCAAGTGAGAGATAGACCAAAACATAGTGCGACGATCATCGGGGCACTCTTCGGGTGAGATGAAGGAGTATGAGGACTCATGGAAATGGTATGACTCAGAGACAAGCAGATTACCTAACTGTGAGATGTAAATAGGTGCCATGTTCAAGGGAAACAATGAACAATTTCCATAATGTTTTCCAAAAATATTGACCCACTTCCTTCAATGTTTTCTCCCGCCATGATTGGCAAGTACCTCTTTGTTTTTTAACGAGCTTGAGGAGGATAAAAAATGCTTAGTATAGCTCATCTTCAATGAGTCCCTCATCATATTTTTAATGAACCTGAAGAAGGAGGGGTTCAGTCCAATATGGCTCCTTCAATGCATGTTTTATGAGTCCAAAGAAGGAAAATTCGACGGCCTTTTCATGTTCAGAGAGTATGAAAATATCTTAAACATGACTCTATGGATGTTCTTTTTCGTAAATTTAGTCCCACAAGTCCGAAAAAGTGTAAAACATTACAAGGGAGAACTCTTCTAGTCATTATTGAATAGAGTATACATTTTTTGTAGTTAGTCTTATGAGGCCGAAAAAGGGGTAAACTACCACTTGAAAGTGTTGAAATATTGTAACTGCGAAGAATGTTCTAATTATAATTGAGTTATTATTATATAGATCAAATCCCCTTTTGTGGATTGATCATGTCGGGACTTATGTATGACCAAATCCCCTTTTGTGGATTGGTCAAACCATAATTATATGGTTTTGTTTGTAAAGTCGACCCCTAGGGATAATTAAACTGGTTTTAATCACTAGTTGAAGAAGTTGGCCCAACTTGGTGCAGAGACATAACCCTAGCACCTATCGACTAGTATAAATAAGAGAAGATGGTGCCTCATTCACCCACTCACTCAAGTCACTCATCTAGTGCGCAAGTTTTGAAGGAAGTTGCAGTTAGGAGAAGGAGAAGAGAGAGGCACATAATTAGTCTTGGATATTCTTGGTGGTTCGGTCTTTTATCTTGGCATTGTATTGGCAATCTATATTAAGGAAATTTTGTTGGGTTTTCTCCCCCA
>CBVK0102577512.1:0-18610 GCA_900067695.1 Picea abies | reverse complement strand
TGCGGGTTAGGACCTTAACACATACCCTATTATTCATTTGGGATTTGGATCCTAACACTCCTAACATTGACTTTGTACCCTAAGGGTTTCTTTCCAATCTAACATTGACACTTAGGGATTTCTTGTTAACACAAGGGATATGGTTATGAGTTCAGTGGGTCATAAACTAGCTAACAGTGTACAAGTAACTAAGGGTCTAGGATTTAAGGTCCCATCATGACCAGAACGACCCAAGAGCATGGTCTCAACCTAACTCATTCGTATTTAATTCCCTCCATACCGAGCATTTAAAATAGAGTGGCAGGAACATAATGGCAAGGCTTAAAGGCTCCTTGTGATATTTATTAGAGGACTGGTGGCATACTCCCCAGGTCACTGTTCAGTCTGTGTGCCCATTGTGTTATTGCCACCTCAGGCCAGTCACATGGTCTCAACCATGTTCTTTACTCATCCGTAATTAGGACCGTCAGGGACACCTTCTTTCTGATATTGTTTCTGGGTCGCATCCTAGTTCTTGGGTGAAGGCAGGGTTTGGTTGCACGCCTTCTGTGATTCTCGGCCCAAAAGAACAATCGATCATGGAAAAACTGGACTCTCGTCGATACTGGAATGCATCCAGAGATGCAGGTGGTAGACTTCGAAAGGTAAGCCTTTTTCCATTCTCGTTACTTTGTTAACTTGTGAAGTTGCCTTGTCTATAAGTATATAAGGATTATTTTAACTGTATCTTTCCGACTATCAAAACCCTGGGTATAGTCTCAACACTTGTTTGTAAGGTTTTGGGATGGTATTTTGAATTGAGGTCAAACCTATCATTTCACAAATTCTTTTCTTCCATCTTCTATGAAGACTCCCCTTAAACCCTAAGAGATTTAATGTAAATAGGGGTTTTTTTGAGTATTAGCATTTTGACCAACACTATAACTCGATGCTTGAATAAAAGGGAACATTAGTCAATTTCTACTAGATACTACTGGATTTCAGTATGACCAACATTGTAAACTCTTCAAGGTGTTGAGTCTTTATTTTCTCGTCCCTCGTGAGATCTTTCTGTAATATAACTGGGTTGTTCTTTACCATTAAGATATTAGGGTTATTGTCTGAGCGTTACACGATACTTGGCTTCCCAGTATCTCAAAAGTTTATTTACTCCCTCATTCAGTTTATAGTGTCAGTCGTTCAGCCACAACGACAATTATAGTTCAAGGGTGAAGACTTATATACGCACAGTTTTGTCGTTTCAAATTAATTAGGTAAGGTAGGACCCCTGTATGGTTTTTTTTTTTTTTTGGTTTTTTTTTTTTTTTTTTTAAGTCATTTAAAGTTTTACAATTCCTCGAGTAATTTGTTAACGAATTATATGCATTCACCTAATGATGGGACCTCATGTTGTTTTGCGAGGTACCCATCAGTTTGACTTTGACCCACTTCCCTTCCCAATTCGGTGGGCATCCTCCTCGACCGCGCGACGATCTGTCAGACTCAGACCGGAAGTTAAGTCAGTGTGCATATACAAGGATCTCAAAGTTTTTATGTGGCAAAAGAATATTGTCTTAGAATTTCTTCAATCTATTCTGTTCGGAGTTCCAATGATGTCTCATTTCCTTACTCTTGTGTTTTCTCGCAGGGGTTACTTGCTCGCAAGCTTTCGGCTCAGAGTCATTCCATGCAAAGAAAGGTAATCAGGTTCTATTTTAGTGTTTTTTGCTTCTTGCAGCCTCTGTTGAGTGCTTTGATTCAGATCTAGTCAACGTGGGTAGAAACGCAATATCTTTATGATGCACGATTTAATTTTTATACTTGATTTTGCAATTTACGAAGGAGCCCTAATGGTTGTATAGATATGTGGCAAAATATTTGAAGTCGATCTTACTGTAGGCGACCAATCTATCCATTTCCTGTTGGTAAACTATGTAAGATATGATTTAGGATTTTAGACTGAATACAAGGCCCTAGATTATTATCAGATACGTGAACGCTTTTGTAATTAATTTACAGATTGTGCATTTATGGAAATTCAAGATTTTACATGCCATTCTTCATTTCCAGGGTTTTCACATCGCAATCGAACTGTTAATTAGCTATTTATTTTATTACTATTAGGATTTTATACTTCTTGGCCAACAGGCTTATGATATTTCCAGATATTGTATACTCTGCTTGCAGAATCCCCTAATTGTATTTGAGTTCATTGGCCCTCACGCCCCTAGTATTTACTCACGGATCTCTGTAAATTTTGCCCCTTGAATTTTATTGAAATAGAATCTTCTATAGTTTGCATGCTTGATATATATATATATATAGTCTGTTCGGTTCCAACTAAAATATAGATATGTATGTCTCTAAATATATCTATGTGTACAATTATGAATTTATAATTTTGTATATAGTGTGTACAGGTCTTAAATTCCCATGATACATAACTTTTATTCAAATGCTAGTTTTTAATTGATACATGAACGAAATCCCTCTTATTACTAGGGTTATGTATAATATTACCTACACGCGTATAAGCAGACTTATATCTATCTCTGGGGTTCGATTCCATTCATATTTCACTTGTAATTCAACTTCTTAGAATTTATGATTATAAAATGGGTCTTATTCTATAGTTTTTATTTCACCATATCAAAACCAACATGCCCTTTTAGAATTAGCATACTCAAGTGGAAGAAACATTCACTTGATTTAATCCAGACATTTTCTTTTGATTGGATATCAAGTTCAGCAATATTCAACCAGTTTTTATCCATGAAATATTGCACTATAGCACAAATAATTACATTACATATAATACCTATACTCATATAAGCAAAGGAGGGTAAGATTTAACATATCTGAACCAGTGCATGGGAAGACAAAGGGAACAACCACATTCCTCCCAATCGTAGAACAAGGAAGCCAAATCACTTGCCCAATTCACCCCCTAGCCTGACCATGAGTCCATGAGGGAAAACTTTGAAAAACTCCTCAGTAATGTATTTCAGTTCCAGAAGATTCCTCTTGCCTCACACTCAATTTGTAGTGTTCATAACAGCAAGAAAATCAATAGTCTCCTTCCCTAACATACTTGGCAGCGTCCTGCCTCCTCACATATGCTATTTATTAATAAAAATAATTTTTCCTAGGTCTTTTTCCCTCCCTTGGGAATTTTGAAGCTTTCTAAATCCTTGATTTTCAGGGGTTGTCAATGGCCAAATCTCTGATTTTCCACTTGCAACAATCAGCCCAGAGGTAGTTCCAACATGTTCCCCACTCATGGAGTCATGGTCAGCTGATTTTAACATGGTTGTTCCATTTTTCCTCCTGCAATCAATACAAAAATATTATGTTTTCATACAAGTGTCATAGTCAAATAGTTAGTTGGGTCAAATCAGATCTCTGCCCAACAGTATAATAATTAATTACAATTATCAAATTTGAAATTCGGAATTACCATAAATGGAAAAAAAATTCCAAATTCGAATATACTAAAAACGGAATAATTTTCCAACAAATTTAAATTTCGAAAATACTTTATTTTCGGGGATATCACAAAGTTATTTTCCCAGAGGTAGAGGAAGAGGAAGAGCTAGAGGAGGCATAGTTAAATGCTATACCTGTGGAAAGGAAGGGCATAAATCTTGGGAATGTCCCAACAGAAAAAGAGAAGGCAGAGAAGCACACATTGCCAAAGCAGAGAAGCATGTGGAAGCAAAGGCCGCAGAAGGAGGAAGAAACCTCATGATGAGGAAAGTTCTTCTCAAACCAGAGAAGTAACCAGAAGAACCAGTTCAGCATAAAAGCATGTTCAGAACTTCTTGCAAGACGAAAGACAGGGTTTGCAAGGTGATCATAGACAGTGGGAGCACGGATAATCTATTATCCATAGAGATGGTGGAAAAGATGGAGATGAAGACAATTGCACATCCAAGGCCATACAAAGTATCATGGCTACAGAAAGGACATCAAGTCATGGTAAGTAAACAATGCCAAGTTGAGTTTAAAATTAGAGGTTACAAAGATGAAATATTGTGTGATGTAATCCCTGTGGATGTCTGTCATATTTTATTGGGAAGACCGTGGCAATATGACTGAAAGGTTATTCATGATGGGAGGAAGAATACCTATACCATAGAAAATAATGGTAGGACACATATGTTGTTACCCATAGTAGACAAGGAGAAGGCAGAAGCTAGTTCAAGCATAATTCTCATGAGTGGGAAGGAGCTATTAAAGGAAGTCAAGGAAGAGAGATAGATTCAGTTTGTTGTAGTGAGGAAGCCTAGACTGGTCCTTACAAATACTTATGTAGAATATTTTCCTATAGAAATCCAAGAACTGTTAGAGAAATTCGTTGATATAGTTGTAGATGAGTTACCATACTCATTACCACCCATCAGGAGCATAAGCCATCACATTGACCTTATTCAAGGAGCTAGTTTTCTGAACAAAACATCTTATAGGTTGACACCTAGAGAGAATGAGGAAGTCAAGAATCAAGTCTAGGAGTTGTTGGATAAAGGGTTAGTTAGGGAAAGCCTAATCCCATGTGCAGTTTTGACTATATTAAGCCCAAAGAAAGATGGAGGATGGAGGATGTGCACAGATTCTCGAGCCATCAACAAGATAACCATTAGGTATAGATTTCCTTTGCCAAGGATGGATGATTTGATGGACTGCCTGAGTGGTGCAAGCTATTTTTCCAAGATAGACTTGAAGAGTGGATACCATCAAATAAGAGTGAGAGAAGGAGATGAATGGAAAACAACATTCAAGATGAATGAAGGATTATTTGAATGGTTGGTCATGGCGTTTGGGTTGACAAATGCACCAAGAACATTCATGAGACTGATGAATGAAGTGTTGAAAGACTTCATTAGCAAATTTGTCATAGTATATCTAGATGATATACTAATCTTCAACAAAACAAAAGGAGAACACTTAAGACATTTAACTGCAGTGATGGAAAGGTTACAGCGAGAGCAATTGCTGATAAATCTGAAGAAATGTTCTTTTATGAAGAAGGAGCTCATATATTTTGGATTCGTAATCTCTTTGAATGAATTGAAGATGGACCCAAAGAAGGTGAGAGAAATTAGAGAATGGCCATCACCAAGCATCCTGTTTGAAGTATGAAGTTTTCATGGGTTAGCGAGTTTTTATAGGAAATTTATCAGAAATTTCAGTGGCATATGTGCACCCATGTTGGATACTGTGAAGAAGAAACACAAGTCCTTTAGTTGGACAGAGGAAGCTAAAAAAGGTTTCAAAGTGTTGAAAGAGAAGATCACAAAGAAATCAATTCTGGTCTTACCAGATTTTCAAAAAACATTTCAGGTGAGATGTGACACAAGTGGATTAGCTATTGGAGCAGTCTTGAGCCAGGACAACAAGCCAGTTGCTTATTTCAGTGAGAAATTGAATGATGCCAAGAAAAGTATTCCACGTATGACAAGGAATTTTATTCAGTGATTCGGGCTTTAAAAAAATGGAGACATTATTTAATTCCTAAAGAATTTGTCTTGTATAGTAATAATCATGCTTTGCAATTTATTACTAGGAAAGAAAAGTTGAATCAAAAACATGCAAAATGGGTAGAATTCATGCAGAATTTTACTTTTGTTATTAAACACATTGTTGGAACTACTAACAAGGTTGCAGATGCTTTGAGCAGAATAAGTTTGATTGTATAGGAATTCCAAGCGGAGACATTGGGTTTCGAACACCTCAAGGAGATGTATACAGAAGATGCAGATTTCAAGGGAGTGTATGAGGCATGCAAGAATACTTTATTGGGAGACAGAAGCCCATGGACGGAATATTTAATTCAGGATGGATTACTATTCAAGGGGAGCCAATTATGTATTCCAAAGTGCTCAATGAGAGACAACCTACTGAAAGAAAAACACAGTGGAGGTTTAGTTGGACACTTTGATCACAACAAGACGTTTGCACAATTGAGAAATTTATATTATTGGTCGAGCATGAGAGAAGAAGTGAAGAATTTAATGAACAAATGCAGATTTTGTTAGTATGCAAAGGGAAGACAGTAGAATACTGGTTTGTATTAGCCATTGCCAATTCCAGAGAGGCCATGGGATGCAATCAACATGGATTTTGTTTTGGGATTGCCTAGAACTCAGAGAGGAAGCGATTCCATATTTTTTGTGGTGGAAAAATTCTCAAAAATGGAACATTTCATACCATGCCAGAAGACAAGCGATGCCACACACATCACCAATTTGTTTTTCAGAGAAGTAGTGAGACTACATGGATTGCCGAGCAGCATAGTTTCAGACAGGGACACCAAATTTGTGGGACATTTTTGGAGGACTCTATGGAAAAGAATGGGGATGAACTTATCCTTTAGTGTATCATATCACCCTTAGATAGATGGACAAACTGAAGTAGTAAGCAGAAGTCTGGGAAACCTACTGAGGAGTTTAGTCATTGAGCAAGGAAGACAATGGGATCAAATTCTAGCACAAGCATAATTTGCATTCAACAATTTAGTGAACATGAGCACAGGGAAGAGTCCATCCGAAATTGTGTATGGTATGCAGCCAAGAGGGATTGTTGAATTAAGAGATTTGAGCCAAGATGAGTTCAGAAGCACTGGAGTAGAGGATTTTGCAGTAGAAATGAAAAAACTCCATGACAGAGTCAGAGAGCAGCTACAGACAGCAATTAGAAATACAAGAGAAAATTTGGCCAGAGAAGAAGAGAAATTCAATTTGAAGTTGGGGATGAAGTTTTATCTCATTTGAGAAAAGAGAGATTCCCAAGGGGAACGTACAAAAAATTGAAGATGAAAAATATTGGGCCATGCATAATTCTCATAAAATTCGCAGCCAATGCTTATGAGATTGAGTTGTCAGACAATGTTGGGATATCACCGATATTCAATGTTGTAGACATATATCCTTACTAGAGGAATGAAGCAGGAGAGGTAGATGATTAGAAAGAGATTTAGTGGGAAGAGAAATTTCCCACAACAAAAATACCTCAGATGGAGAAAATCATTGAACAGAAGGATGGAAAGAAAACCAGGAGGAAAACATATCTTGAGTACTTAGTAAAGTGGAAATATAATCCAAGGGAAGATGCAAGTTGGGTCACAAAACCTAATATTTTGAAGCATGGAACGACAGTGCAGGAGCTCATGGACAGGAGTCCATGAAAATTTTTAACCAGAGGAGTATGATGTAGGAGCATCACCTTCACAATCATCAACGCACATGTGGAGGAGAGAAGAATGACATTTCATCAAAGCCATAAATTCAAATTGAGCATTGACTCAAAATTTATTTGGGTTGTTGAGATATTTTGTTGAGCAAATTTTAAAATCGTAACTTGTTTCTAAAGTCTCTAAGGACTATAAGAAATTGCAGACATGGAGTGTTGACTCTGTCTGATAGTAATTAGCAGTTATCATAATAGGATTGAGTAGGTAATAGTTTTAAGTCTGAATTGATAGATTTCAGGAACAAGACGAGAGACCTCAGGGAGTCGGTCCTTAAAAAGTTTCATTTTTCATTGTAAGAGTAGATCAGGATGGATAGAGTAGAATAGAACAAAGTAGAACAAAATAGCAGGAACACCATGTAATTTTCATTTTTCGGTAATGAATAGAATAGACAAGAGATTGTCATATATCTGTGTTCATTTACTCATTTAAAGAAAAGTGTGTTGTATTCTATGTGATGTTCATATTTTCATTTTCATTTCCTGTTGAGAGTGGAGAGAATGACTGTATGATTCTATAACGAAACTAGATAAGCTTCATTTTTTTTCTACTGAACCATGTATGCAAGGTGTGCATTCCCTAACACAAGGTGTGCGTTAACTAGATCTCGGAACGATTTAGAGAGGGAGGTTCAGAGGAGAACAAGGAGACTTGATATTCCAGGTGCAACGAGTGCACAGAACTTCGAGCCAACTAAGTTCAAAGAAACAACAAAGAAGAACGCCAGGAGGGCATGAGGTATTTTATTTTCAAGAAAATCCCTTCAAATCTGAGTTATTCGAGATCCTTGAATGCAAGGTGTGCATAGGAGTTCGAATCTTTAAGGAGAAGAAGCTCAAGAGGGAGTGTGTTTTTGTTCATAGAGATCCAGCTGAAGAAGGACTGAAGATTTAGTCCTTGACACTTGGAATATTTCCTAAGTTTGGGAAGAAAAGTCACAGAATATTAGGGAGGAGACCATAGTAACCATCAGATCTGAAAGCAAAGAGCCGATAGTCATCAGATATAGAAGAACAGAGAGGAGTTGAACAGACGGTGGAAATACTTTGAGAGGAAGTGTCGATCTTCTGATAGCTGTCAGATTTGTGGAAGCAGCGCAAACCTTAGCGCCTTGTGCCCAAAGGAGGATTTTGGCATTTGGTGTCTGGTGGAACAAGGGTGAAGTTTCTTTGGACTCATGTGTTCTGAAGTCTCGACGACTGTCAGATTTCACGAAAGACACTCGTCAAGTAGGGAAGAGATCGAGAGTTGGGACACGTGGTGAGTAGTCAGTGTTTGGGAGAATCATCGAAAGAATCAAGACCGTCCATCATGGAGAGGACAGGTGGCGACAAGATATTATCAACCAGGGGACTCAGGAGGAGAAGAGCAGAGGATTCATGAGAAGGAAATCCGTGAAATCATCCAGACTGTCCCTTAGGAAGAATAAGATGGAGGATCTTGACCATTGGTCAAGGGGCAGCGAAGATCGTCGATTGAGTGCGAAAGGATTTTCGAGTTTTGGTGTTCAGGGAAGTGAAGGTGCAGGACCTTTGGTCTCACAAGTTACAAAACCATGAAGTGAAAAACCCCGACATGCCCAAGGTTTGACCCTAGGTCATGGGACCAGGTCATATGGTGATCCACTAAGGGAGGCATTAAAAGAATGTGGGGTCCTTTTGGAGTTCGAAACTTTGGGAGTTGAGAGGTAGGAGAGCATGTTCATGGGCTTGCCGAACCGCAAACTCTAATAGCCCTTTTGGTGTAGACGTGTGGTCGCAGGGCCTGGTCACGTGAGGTAGGAGATGAGAACCTTAAGCCCCCAATCAGGATTTGGGGATTCAAGTTACAAAGGAACGGGACGCTTGACTATAGAAGTCCCGATCTATGAAAAGTGCTTTTTGGTTTAGTGCAAGGTCACGGTGAATGGTTGCATGGACTGAGATTTAAGCACAGGCTAATTGCCATTAATCTCTTTTTGACATTTGGTGGTTGAAGAAACAAGGATTTCTCCCTCGATAAATCTTGAATCGTGAAATGTGAAACACGCCTTATGGGTAAGGCCATGGTCATAAGGATGATCACATGAAGGGGGAGCTCGCGCTTGATGTTGGAGTCTTCACATGCGATTTCTAAACAAGAGGACCTGTGGATCTGATTTACAAGGTTCTAGTGAGGACCTAAAAGAGTTGTTCTAGCTCGGAGTTAGAGGATGATCCAATGACCGGGAGGTCGCGGACCCCACTGGGGTAGGGGGTTTGCATCATTTTGCATGGAAGGAGGAATAACAACAATCATTTGATGATCTAAATCATCACTTGTACTCATCGTCAATATTCTCCTTACCTGATCTGCAACAACCGTTCGAGATTGATATTGATGCCTCTGACAATGTTGTCAGCCTAGTTCTCACTCAACACGATCATCTAGTATCATACCATAGTTAGACACTCTCAGATACTGTCTATAAATACCCCACCTATGACAAAGAAATGTATTATATTATGCAATCCTGTCATCAATCGAAACATTACATTTTGGGAAAGGAGACAATCATCCACACTGATCACAAGTCTCTGCAGTTCATACAGACACAAGGGAAGTTGCAGAATTACCATCATCAAAAGTGGTCCACATACCTATAATAGTTCCATCTCAACATCAAGTATAAAAAATGGAACACAAATCATGTTGTTTAATGCCTCAGTCGCCCTCCCATTGTTTCACTCATCACAATACTCCATTCCTATGGGCATGAGGCATCTGAGTAGCCCCAACTTTATCAACATGACCCTGACTTCGCCACCACCTATCAACTCTTGGCTACATGAGTGAATGTCACTGATTTTCACATCCAGGATGGATTGTTATGCCATATAGGACACATTTGTGTTCCCACAAGAGAGCGTGCAAATATGATTTGGGAGTCTCACTACAATCAGATGGAAGGACATTTTGGCGTGGAGAAAACTATGGTTGTTCTACAGAAACATTTTTATTGGAAAACAATTGATAAGATGTCAACAAGTATATCAAATATTACACTACCTGTGTCATTGCCAATCTATCCATCAAGAAGAAAGGCTTATACACCCCTATTCCTACTCCCGAGAGTCCTTGGGAATCAATCTCGATGGATTACATGTTTGGCCATCTATCCACCAAGCATGAAAATGATTGTGTATTTTTGGTGGTTGATCAGTTTTCAAAGATGCTCCTTATCATGACCTGCAAGAAGATCATCACAGTGACAGAGACTGCCAAGCTCTTCTTCGAATGGGTGTGGGTCCATTTTGGGATACCACAGAACATCACCTCAGATCAATATAGCATTTTTCTCATCACATTTTGGTCGATTCTCTCGTCATTATTGGACACCAAGCTCACTAAATCCACTTCTTTCCACCCCCAAACCGATGGCCAGTCAGAGGTCATCAATCGGATTATTGTGCACATCTTTCACATGTACAAATCTAAGCATCTGTGTATATGGGATGAGATTCTTCCCTATGTTAAAAAAAAATACAACATGACTCTCTGTAGCTCCACTGGTCATAGCCCATTTCAGGTGGGGTTGGGATTCCAACCCTTGGGTCCCATTGATGTTGCACTACCTATTGCAACCACACAGGAAGAATATTCCCATGTTCAATTTGAGGCTAACAAATCCATCAAATTCATTAAGAGGATTCAACACATCTGCCAACCGGTCCATGAGATTTTGCAAAAAACTAATGCTAAGTACAAGCAACGCCATGATCAACATCAAGTACCACACCAGTTTCAAGTGGGAGATAAGGTTTGGTTACATTTGCAGAAAGAGCACCTTATAGAGCCCCATCGGAAGCTTCACCCACTTCTCTACGGGCCTTACACTATCACTGAAGTTGTGGGTAGCAATGCTTTTGAGCTCAACACTCCACCATTCCTTGGCTTGCACCCAATGTTCAATGTGGACCTCCTTTGACCATATTTTCCACCATTATTGGACACCTCAGAGATCGCAGAATAGTTGAAACCAATAGAACTAAGCCCTAACTACATGGAACATGCATCCACTAATCAGATAGTGAACATACTGGTCAAGGGCACTCGCCAACAAAGGATCTAGCTTTATCAGGTTGTCAAGGCAAGGTAGCTCCTACACCAAGGCAAGTGTCTCACATGGGGCCAAATTCAACAGAATCTTCCTCACCTGATGGGGGTAATCAACACAATGGGGAACATTGCTTCCTAAGGGAGGAGGACTAATCCAGGTGGATATTGGTGGCCACCCACCTATTCCAATTGGCTCGTCTTGATAGTTTTTAGTTCAACAAATTATTTTGTACTTCTTTTAATTGTGGGTTATACGCTTTCAGGGTTGTCTAAATCCCTACACATATTCCAGGTGGATACTAGTGGCTTCCCATCTAATCCAACTGGTTTATTTTCGAATTTTTCATGTTAGCACATCTTTTTGTACTTCCAGGGTCGTTTTGGGCCTCTAAACAGTGTTTTTCTAGCTTCCCATAGTCAAATTGTAGATAGAGTCATAGTTTAATAGTATAATGTCTATTTCTCTAAAATACCTTTCCAACGGGCTATCACGCGCTTAAAACAAAGGTCGTATGCAAAATTTACGACCCCAGGAATTTGAGGTACCAACTTACCCATAAGGTCCCACATAACGTTTGGCATTTCACCTCCTAGGGTTAGATTTTTGGATGTCTAGGGTTTTGGAATTCATGAGTAATGTTAAAAATGCCTCTAGAACCTCATTGTAATCATTCTACTCAGACAAACGCATGTAGCAAGCCACATCTATTCTTATAGATAACTACCACCATTCGAGCAAGTATTTTCCAATTCTACAGTTTTACAGTTTCATCCTATTTTATTTATTCAATAGAAGTTATTGTTCACTAGATATATGTTGTTGTTCTCCATATCTCTGTGTTATTTTATTCAGTATGTTGTTCCTTTTGTTCATCTCATAAATATGGATCTATTGGCCCTTGACCAAGTTTTAAGGAAACATTGGTCATGTTTGACCACTTTTGGGACTTCAACAGGTTGGTCGAAGATGGAGCGCCCGGGCGTAGCGAAGATCGTGAGATATCGCTTTTTTTTGCGGTCTTGTGGACCCAATAAATGGTTTTAGGGTTTATGTAATGGGTTATGGGATGTCATCCCATAGGTTTACCCATGTTTTAGGCCTTTGTGTAAATGTATAAATAAGTAGCTAGCGATGTAATAAATACTATAATCTGCTTAGTGCATAAATACTAGTGGCTAAGTGCATAGTAGGTTAATATTGGCTTAGTGAAAGAAGTTGTAAGTACATTTTGAAAACAAACTGTGTAAGGCTTTTTGCTATCAAGGAGTTGGCTCTGTGCCTTGACATGATTTTGAGGAAGGTGGATCTAGTGCATTGTGTGCATATCACCTGTCCACTACAGAGTAGGGCTCTGTGGATTTGTGCATAGGAGCAGACGCATGTAAGATATCGAAGACTAATAAAGAAGAAGAAGAAGTTGGTGGACGTAGCCCCACACTGGGGTGAACCACATATATCCTGCGTTGATGTTCTTTGTGCAATGTTGTGATTTTGTTTATGTTGTTTATCTCTTAGTTTATTGATATTTATATATGTTGGATGGATGTATGGATGCTTAGTGCTATATTGATGTGAATGAATGATAGATATGAGCTAATGGTATGTGGTAAGTGATGGAAAGTACTCGATCTGTATTGTTACGGCATTGATCTGTAATAAGGGTTAATTTTCGATGTAAATGAGGATCATAATCTAATGCATGTTGTTGGCTAAGTGATATGTTAAGTATTGTAATCACAGATCTATGTACCAGCTTGGTTGTAGAAACTTGAGTCCTACAACCCCCCTGCCTATACCTCGAGTGAGACTTCATCTGCTTCACAGGTGTTGCTGAAAGGGCTGATAGTTAGGGTTTTGGTGGTGTGTTGTTGAATCTTTGAACCCTGGGTCCGCCCATGTGCCAACAAATGGTTCTATTGTTGGGTACTAGAACTGTGATTGTTGGGAACTGAAGAAAAGAGAAAGCTTTGTGCGTAGATTTTTTGTTGTAGTGCTCAGTATTCTACTTGACTTGTGAAGCTCAGTGCTAAGAAAGGAACTGGATCTGAAGAAAGAAGGTAAGATCTTAAATATTTATGCTTGGGTAAAGGTAAGATAAGTGGAAATTTTTGCTTCGAAAGTATGAATCTAGGTATGTTTAATAGATCTTGTCTTAGTCTAAAAAATAGGGCACAGTGAGAAGAAAGATTTGATCTGAATAAATTTGACATAAATAGAGAAAGATATGTTATTCCTATGCATAGAAAGAATTTTTGGACTAATAAGTGGATGCAGGAACCTAGAAGGAATTTTTGCAGAATGCAGGTCCATCACTGTGATCCTAGTGCACAGTATAGGAAAGGTTGGGGATCATTTAAAAGAAAGAGAGGATTGACATTGTGTTATAATTGTAGAAGACCATGACATCTTTATAAAGAATGCCCTGGTATAGGCCCTCTTTGTCTTTGTTGTAAATCTATTGGTCATGAGGTTGAGGATTTCCCAAGGATGATTGCTAAAGTTTAAAAGATGAACATGATACAAGAAGACTATAAAGAAGGTCAAGAAACTAAGGATGTGTTAAAGAGTCATACAGAAAAAGAGTTAGAGACAATGTTAAAACAATTAAAAGAAGAAATGGATGATCACATAGACATCAGTTTACTAGAGATCCTGAAAGAAAAACAACACATAGTTACAAGAATAGAAGACTACAACATAGACTATGTATTGGATGAAGAAACACATGTGAATATTATGCTAGAAAGCACTTGGGAAATTTTGGGAAAGTCTGTTGTGATATCTTCATTGGGAAGGATAGGCTTTTTTAAAGGAAAGATGATAACCCTATGTGGAAGAGTTACTAATATACCTATGATTTCTCATGAAAAATCAACAGAAGAGGATTTTGAAGTTATTAGGTTTATTGAAGATAGTGCCCCTTTTCCACTTTTATTAGGAAAGACTTGAATTGAGAAGGATCATCAAAAGGAAAGAAGAGGAGGAAGCCACAAAAAATAAAAACAAAGAACTAAAGGATTTCATAGCTCGAAGAATATATCAACTGATAGAAGAATGAGAAGTTGAGTCGAAGTAGCAGAATGAAAGAGAAGTAGCTATCAAATTTGAAAGAGCGCAAGAAGGATTAAAGGACCTATCCATGCAAGAAGAAAGTATGTCCACCCAGGACCTAGTAAGAAAAGAGGTATTACCTTTGAACCCTTTTAAAGAACATCAACAGTGCGAAGTTACCATATTAAGAACAGAAAAGAATAAGAATGGAAAGAAGAATCCATAGACTCGGATCATAGGAAAGAAGGCAAGAAAGCTTAGTAAGAAGAAAGAAAAGTTAGAAAAACTACAGGTAATTCCATAAAAGACTTTGCAGGAGGTAGGCTTGAAGAACTTGAACCTCGCTTGAATAGCAGAACCACGCAGAATGATACTTTGCCACGACGAAGCTATATGACCATTGGAGGCAACCCGATCATTAGACTAACACTCTAGAATTGATAGAAACACAATTATTTTTGAAAATATCACCATTGGACCGTTGAGATCGCTCCATAACGGATGGATTCATATTGATTAAGGCATTCCTACCCATTGGAGGAACCCATTACGATGTTTCTTATTTAACCCATCGGACGCTGCATCGGGATAAATTTTTGCAAACTGTGATATCTGAGCTAACATAAAATCCATTGTATCACATTGTATCTTCTTGAGTACCTCATTTTTCTATTCGTCTACCTGAGTTATTTGATTACGAGTGTGCATGCCGGGTGAACGTAACACAGTAGAGAAGTCTGTGGAGAAAATACTTGTAGACCTCATGGCTGATAGAGTCATGTCTGTGGGAATATAGGCATCGTCGACTAGCGGATTACAAGCATCCCCATCGACTAGACAACATTTTGGTCGCACTGTTGAGAAGCGAAGCAAGCACCGCAAATATCTGGCTAACGCAAAGCAAATCCCGTCGGGACAATATCCCACTAGATTTCATGTACATGTTGATAACTGTGTACCTCTTGAAGGGGATACGTGCAGTTGGACCCCAGTTAGAACATATTCCATCTCTAAAGAACGACGACTTCAACCTCGGAGACCGGAAGAACTACGCGATGCTTGCACCGCATTGGTATTTGATGAAGACAACTGGTAAGAAGAAATGCATAGTCTCCCATTCATGGATAAAGGAGCTCGCAAAATCGACAATCCTAAATGTGATGAATATCCCTCACTTTGGACGACATGAAGAGGTTAATTCTTGTGTTAAACTCCTCATGTCGTTCTATCAAAGAGGCTATATATGGATTGATAGGCACCTCACTGTGGATTCAGCGTTGATCCACCTCATCACAGGACTGAGCATCCAGGGACCAGACCCTCAACAATTCTACCCAGGGAAGGCTGGAGATATCCCCTTGGCACAACACATAAAGGAATACTATGGCAATGTAGAGAAGGGAAAGCAAGGCTACAAGGTAGCCTCCATCCAATATGGCACAGTGCACCTAGCTTGTCATCTTATAGCTGGAAAGCTCGTCAGAAAGAACCATCTGACGCAAGTCACTAGATCTATAGTAGACCTCGTAAGGAAGTGCATTGAAGGAATGCAAATGAACTGGGCAAGATACCTCATCAACGAGTTGGAGAAGGACTGTCGTGAAGTGCAATATCAGAGATATGAGTTTCATTTTAGTTGGCTACTGATATTAATCACATTTGTCGCATGGAAAATGCCAGAGGGAGCAGCCTTTCTGGAAGTTGAGCCATTAGAGTCATTGGCTGCAAGGTTCTCCACCTTGTGGTACATGAATGATATGGAAAAGTAGTGGAAATCGAACACAGTGTTCCATGCTTACTACCTACAGTTGAAGCATGCTATTGAAGCATTTCCACGAATGACCCTGAATACTTTTCATGAGTACAAGACGCTAGCGAAGTTTCATGTAGATCAACACTTTATCTACATCACCGCGCGCAGGGATGAAAGCAAGGAGGAGCTGCAGTTGTTGGCGCGAGTTTGTTCAGACCAAGGTCCTTCTCAGGTTACCAAAAAAAGGCACCATGTAGTCTAGAGTGTTGGCATTTTCATTCCCTCCGAAGAGAAGAACTCTCACCTGAAGCACTGCTGAGACAGATAGATAAGGAAGGGCATGGAGAAGACTACAGAAGATCCATAGAGTACTTATAAATCACTTCAGTTCTTACGCAATCAACGTTATCAGGTCAGAAAAATATAAATGTAAGAACCAAACCTACTAGTATTGCGAGCATCAGTTAACCATAAGAGAAACAATTATAACTCATAAGCTATATAGAAAGACTGAAACGCATAAGAAACCATGTAAAGACACATCAAATTTGAAAATTTAATTCTTCTTCATATCATCGTCAAAGATCTTTCTTACATTACAAACTTAGCATTACATAGAAATTATAGTACAGACTCTTGGGTCCAGACCTCAACCACAGAATGTTGATTTCCCAACCAGTAGGTCGCATTCATTACAGACTCTAATATTCTTGATTTACAACAAAACCTTGGACAATGCCCATGGACTTGGCTCTGATTGACACAACACAACTTAACAACATCAGCTAATGACCAAAAATGAATGAGCGAACTAATCAACCCACCAACCAATCAACCCTTTTTCAATTATATTATGTCCTATGTATAGTTGGGTTATGTCTTCTTGTTTGGCTTGCACCTCTTCTTGTTCTATTTCAACTATTTATTGTTTAGTTGGTGTTGCGCTAGCTTCCACAACTATTTTTTTTTGTTCTTCCTTCTGGCCTCTGATGGAGGTTGCCTGACCAACACTTGCTCAATTCTTTCTCAAAATTGAAGGTCCCAATAGGCTCCAACCACAATCCTTGACTCATCCTTGAGTCAAGCACTTGGTTCCTTCACATTCTCTAGGAGCAACTATTGCTTTCCCTGATCCGGATTTTTCTCTTCTTTGAGCTCTCTTGTTTGTGTCTTTTCTTCCTTCACTTCTTCAAATGAAGGGCCCAATTATGGAATGATATCTAATGCTCTGTGCTTTACTCCATGAAATATTTCAACTATGTCCTGCCATTTTCAGGCAAGGAGTGATGCTTCGGCCAGGAACTGTTGGGTCATCTCTTTGTTGTGCTCCTTTGGCTTCGCTGCAACCTACGAGTTCCATTCAGAGTCGACTATTGTGTTGATGTGGTGCATCTGCATATAGGCCATTTGAATCACTGGTCAAAACTCATGTAGCTCTTTCTTGGCTATTGACTGTGCTTCGTAGAGGGAATTTAGTTCATTATCAACCTGCTAAATTTGGTCAAAATTTTGTTGCTACTCCATGGGGTCCATTATGACCAAAAATTTCTCATTGAGCACCTGGATCTTTTTGTGCACTTCCTCCAAGACTTGATTTCGTCGAGTGATGATACCCATCCAATCGCTGACTTCCATAAAAATTCAAGTGCACTCCGCAGTCTATTTGTGTAGTGTCGCTCGGGCATTATTACCTTGCAGTATTATCTGATGCATTTGTTCATGTAGTTGTCAAGGGTGTTGTTCTGCTTCTTGTTGGACTTGTTGTAACTTTGCTTGTATCTACTCTTTGTGTGTCGTGAGTTGTTCCCATGCCACTTGTATCAACTCAATCTGTTTCTCTAGTTCTGTTATCTCGTTGGCTTCTGGTAATTCGGGGGAAACCTTCCAGATCATGAACCAAGCTTCTGTAATTTTTTTCTGGACCTTTTCTAGTTTGCACTGGGCTAGGATTTTGTCATGTTTTTCTTCCATTCTACATGCTTTTTCAACTAACTATTCTTTTCTGGCAAGCTCGACTGAGATCTCGGTGTACTGGAGTCTTTTCTCTAGTTGCTCTGTGGAGGCTCTGATTAGCCCAAATAATTGCGATGATGGCCACTATACCAGGTTTGTAGTTGAAGGAGCTGCATCAGTAGGTGCTCTCGTCTATAGAGGGATTCTACTGGCTATTGAGTGGTCCGAACAGGTTTCTACCTCCTTCTCTATAGGTGGTGTTGGTGTGATCCTCAGTCTTAGATATTTGGGTAGAAGCGTCAATACCTTTGTTCTAGTGATGCAGAGTTACATCAATTCTGCACATTGTTGTGGGTTCTGGAAGACTTGCTCCATTTTCACTCTCGTGGTTTTCATATCATGTTCCATTGTTGAGTCTGGCTCATTGGGCACATCTGGTATCTCTGTGTCCTCTGGTACTCCTGCATCTTCCATCATGGTTTCTTGGGCCTCCTCACCCTTAGGTGGTGAGGTTATTTTCTAGTCATGGTCAGTGAGATCGGAAGAG
>CBVK0102577486.1:0-14788 GCA_900067695.1 Picea abies | reverse complement strand
TATGGAAATGGAGAAGAGCAGGATTTCACATTAGCATTCATTGACATGTGCAACAGTGAGCCTGTTTTTTATGAGTATCAATCTGATGTTGGAGAAATATATGAAAGAAATCATCCTATCCAAGATGTTGTTGTTCATTTTCATAAAACAAGTGATTTCCATGTGTTGTTTCAAGAAAATCACGTGGATTATGGTATCATAAATATAACAAAAAGTGTAGGGGAGCAGTTTAAGTTTTTTCATCAGCTAAAAGTTTTTCATATTATATATGATCCAATAGATGGATATGATCCAGTAGCCATCTACATGGAGTCAATGTTTCCAGAGGTTCAAAATTTTGCATCATTTGAAATTAAAGCGAATTGCGGTTGTAAGTATGGGTTGGCCATTAATTTTTTACTGCAAACATCTCAATTTTTCTACATTTTCTTATTTACTTGCAAGGAAGAAGACCATCTTTTTAGTCAAATTATTCCATGGCTCCGTTGGAAGTTTGATGTGACCTGATCAATGAACTGACTGGTTAGTTGTGTAGGAGTTGTAGATAAATAAGATTTATTTTTTAGCATGTTGGTTTCAGTTTGAAGATCAATTTACAATATGAGAGTAGTGTCAAGTTTTCAGTATTCAAGAATAAAGACTCCATAGCCCAGTGAAAACACTACTTGCAGTTTTGTGCTCGTTATTTTTGGATTGCAAATAAAGGAATGGCTGGACAAGGAAATAATTACAATAAAAGTTGATGATGATGAGGGATGTGAAGGCATTGGTCAACAAGTTCTTAAAGTTCCATCATAAAACTTTAATGAAACTTTATCCCTAGAAGGAGCTAGTGTTAGTCCTTAACCTTGTTTTTAACTAATAGGGTGTCCTTAATCCCCATTCTACCTATTTTCCATGTTTTTTTTTGTTAAACTTTGTTTTTTCCCTTCTTGGCTTGAAATGATGTTTTCATTCTTTTATGCACATTTTAAATGTTTTTAAGTATTTTAGAGATTAGGATTTGATATGAAAATTTTCTTTCACATCACTTGTCTTTTCAACATTTGAATTTTCAAAATTTTCCAAGTTAGAAAAGGCACTGCAAGAATAGCTCTATTTCTGAAGTGTTGAGAATAATCATTGTTCTACATGCGCCACCCTGCCCAAATCATGTCCTAATGTTTTAAATCATGATTAGAGGATCTACATACCTCTTTACGATCTATTTTGGGTTGGTATTATTATGATAACAACTATATATGAAGGATTGAGATATACTCTCCACCTCTACATCAAATAAACACGCCTGATTGTCATGGATGAAATTGCCATCTACCTATTTTAGTATGTTTTTTATTCTATGCAGGGTATGCAGATAAAGAGATAACTTCTACCTTTTTAATAGCTCTTGGGAATTGAAGATTCAACTCTCGATCTTCTCAAAATTGTCTACAGGATTGTATCAACGATATGGCACCAAAAAAGAGTGGCCAGATAATCAGACTGGAGCCTAACGGTACAAAATTACTCAAATAATTTCCTCATATGGTCCACAAATTTAAGGATATTGGTTTGTTCGACTTTTTTGCAACATTCCGAGGTCATGATGAATAGATCTCTATGACATTTGCACAGAATTTTGATGGCTTCGAATCTATGGTTGGAAAACTTCTAATGCACGTGACAAAGCATTCCATTGCTAAAGCCTGCAGATTACCGGTATGTGGGGAAAGATGGTGGAAGAAGGAAAATGTAGTCATGGAATTTGTGAATCATTTTTTAGTTCCAAAAAAGAAAAACTCTAACTAGAGCAAGGGTATACTACATAGTTGGGTAAGGGAAGAATGAAACACTACATTGCTGATTATCTAGAGGTACATTACATGTGAAGGAAGGTTTTCACTAGTCCATATCTATCATATTAGACCATTGATTCATGTAAATGGTGATTACCCTCTTAACTTACCCTATTTTCTATTAAAAAGTTTAAGCAAGATGTCTAAGAGGATCTAGTCCCATTCTGCTACAACAAAAATAAGTATTTTTCATCAAGGTTTTATTAGAACATTAGTAGTCTTCTCCTTAAATGAAGTCGAGAGGTCTTGGGAATGGTTAATCCAGTCATTAAAACCTAACCTACAGACAACTAAATATGAAATTTTCAAGGGGAAGAGACTTGTAACAGAGAAACAAAACTAAATATGAAATTTTCAAGGGGAAGAGACTTGTAACAGAGAAACAAACCTCTCAAGCTACTGAAGTTTTGATGAAATAAGATTCCCCTACAGCTAGGATAACTCATGCTGGTAAGATAAAATTACAAACCCAACAAGTTGTGGGTGATTTTCCTGTGGGTAAAGTTGATGAGAAAGACACTACTAGTCGAGGTAACAAACCTAAGATGAATGAAGAAACCAACATCCATTCTGATCCATATATAAAGAGGGAATTTAATGAATATGAATATTACATCAAAAGTCCAGTCCAGACTCAATTCAAACAAAATCAAGAATCTACAGGAAAGAAGACTACAAAATGTAAAAAACAGAGTAAAAGGAAAAAAATTGTACCTAAATTCCCTAGAAGAAATTCTACCAGAGCTGTCAATAAATTTAGACTGAATTCTAAATCAATGTTTCATCCTTCCATAAAGAAGGAGAATCTCATAATCATAGAATATAATTAAGAGGATTCTAAAAAGGAGATCAAAAAATAGGCAGTGCCATCTTCTTTACACAAGACAAAGAAGGAATCAGAGGAACAAAAGAAGAAACGAGAAAAGGGAAAGTAGATTGCAAAGTACTTCAGAAGACCTATGACCAGAGTATCTACAAAACTAGCTCCAGTATCTGAATCTATATTTAAGGTTACATATGCAGTTTATGATGACAAAAATGATCTTTTTCCATAACTAAACCAACTACAGGATATTCCAGAAATCAGAGAATCAGAAAGCTTTGAAGAAGAGTATATTAACACTGGTTTATCCTCCAAATGTGAAATTAAGTTAAGGAAACCCCAGGCCTCCATAGATTTGAACCTACCTGCTCCAGTAGAAGAACATCCATAGTTCAAGATGAACATAACAGAAATAAAGGACATAAATAAAATACAATAAATACTTTGTTTTTCCTGTTTTAGTCCTTAGATTCAAGAGCATTTATGAAATGATGGAGATGAATTTTTGGAAACCAAAAGAGTTTTGTGTTTGAAATAGGGCCATTCGAAAAAAACCCTCTCGGTTTTTACACATCTATCACATTTTAAGATATTAAAATATATCTTTGATGCTTATTTTTAAGATATTTCACAATAAATATTTTTTTGTTTTAGTCACTAATTTTGGGTGAGGGTGCAGAACATTTGGAGGTGAATTTTTGGAAACAAAAAGAATATTTTGTTGGGAACAGGTCCCTTTAGAAAATCCTCTCTCAGATTTTACACAACTATCACTATTTGGGAGATACAAAGATATTTTTGGATGCTATTTTTTAGGAATTTTATTTTCCTAGAAAATCTCATGGACAAAAATTGAGAAACCACCTCATCAATTTGAATTGGAGATAAAATTTGATCTTCTCCTTGATTATTTGAAACAAGAAACTAAATACAGATGAGAAGGTTTTCAGATTCATTTCTTTTGGATCCTTATAATTATGTATTCTTTCTATATAAACTCTGGAGAAGGAGAATTTAAGGGGGATTAGTTGGGCATTCAAGGACCTTTTTTGTAAAAATTCATTGTGAGACAAACTATATTCCATATTGATACTGAATGGAAAAGACATGTTGATGGTCAGATCTTCTTTCATATCTTTATCTCCTTCTTTTATTACTTGAATTCATTTATTCTGTTGCAATGCATATGATTTCTTTATTTTGGGTGACACGGTGAACTTTTTATTGTGTTTGTTCATAATCAATATTATGTTCAAGTACATGTTCTTGTTTCTTAATGATATTTTGAAATAATAAATCCTTTTGTGAGTTGACAAACTAGATATTGACATACATTTCTTTATTTATTTACCCTACTCTATGATCTATTAATGTGACTACCATTTACTAAATTAGTGGGATGTTTATTTTCTTTTACATTGAGTTATATGCTTATTTTGAATCCATGAACCAACTTTCAACCAGTTTCAAAAAACCTATTCAGAAAACCCTTAAAAATACCATGGAAGTAACCTGATGATGCCCTGGCTTTCCCTTTCACAGCCAAGTGCAACTTTAAGTACTAACAAGGGGCATAATAGAGTAAAACATATTATGTTTTACTCGATTATTCCCCCCACCTCATATGGGGTTCAAGCCATGAAAAGAGTTATCCAATATACCCTAAGAAAATGATTTCTTAGTGCAGGTGGATACATGCACAAGCATTTGGTCTATCTCACATACATACCATGCATACTATGATATTTTGGCGTAATTTTTTAGCGTTAATTTCGTGTTTTCGTCTTTTGTGAGTGTGTTTTCATCTTCTATGATTCCATTTCCCACACCATACATAGCAGAAGTTGTCATCTAGTTAACCTAGAGTTTTTGTACCCTAAACGTCGTTGTCGTAACACATCTCTATGACTTCATCTGAAATTTTAATTTCAAATCTTGTTAGTTGATGGGCGCTCTTTTTATTTTGAAATCAGAACATGAAATATGGTATTGGTATTCGAAGTCCGGCATGGTTGACTCATCTATGACAACAACAAGCTCAACAATAGGTTCATATACGATAGGTTTGGCCTGATATGACTAATAGAGAAGTTCGGTTGTGATCTAGGCCTATATGATTATCGTTTTTTTAAAGTGTATTGCAACTATGTGTAGGCAAGAAAAAATTATAGCACCTATCTAGACATACTTTGATCCACAATTAGACAACGCTCAAGATATCACGTAGATCCCACATGAGTCCTCCTCTTATAAATATTTGCGGTTAGCATGAAGAGGAACAACAAGTTTAATTTTACAGTTGGAGCAGGAACAACAACAGAGGCAATGGCATTATCTCCCAATCTAACAATGGAAACATGTGTCGTTTCAATTCCCTTCGTACCCTCCCAGTGAATCTTTCATTACCACTACAATATGAAGAGATGTAGATGAACCAAAAAAATAAGTCTATGAAATCAAAACTCTTATTTTATGATATAGGTTGAAGAAATGATATTATGTTTCCTGATGGCAATGTCCTGGAAAAAAAGCTACACTAAATTATTTGGTTTACATTTACAAACAATTTACTCTTATTTATGTTCTCAAATTAGTCCAATGTCATGATATGGACATTTGTGGATAGTTGTACTTAAACAAAACCATCACTAGAGATGCATAATTGTCAGTGGATATGCATGTTGTGGAGTTATTCATACTTATGTTTTCAGAGTGATATGCATGTTGTGGAGTTATTCATACTTATGTTTTCAGAGTAATCCAATCCCTTGATACCTACACTTAAAACAATATTATTATTTAGATATATAAATCTCGGGATTAGTTCAATTCACTATGCAGACACTAAACTATGGCCACCCTTTTTTGTTTGGGCGCTATATTTGACAAATTCACGATGATTGCAGTGTAATTTTGTCTATCGACGTGAGACATGTTAAATGAATACAATTGTTTATGCATCACTGCCCCTGTTAACCCTTCAATTAATGTAACTTGTAATTCTTGGTTGTGTCAGTGTGTTGTACTTCAAAATTAATACTATGTTATTTTCACGGGGCATGTGATTAGGGTATTGATTTTTCTCTAAACAAAAAGATACATATGTTGCATATATAAGGTGACAAAGTCTAATGAAATGTTGGTTATGCAAATCTCTTATCATATCTTTCTTCCCATTAAAATACACAAAGTCTAATAAAATGTTTGGTTATGCAAAGCTCTTATCAAGTAACCTTCTTCCCATTAAAATAAAAAAATCTCCATTAAAATATAAAAGAAGAAATTTGATAAGAGAAAACCTAAAATATAAAGGTAATTAAAAAAAACAATTAATAGATGGCAGACAAGTGAGTCAAACATTAAAATTAATAATTATAATCAACTTATTAAAATAAAAGAATTAAAAATATTATAATTCCTTGTTAAAGATTACCAAAATCCAAGAAACATGGGTAATAATCATATTCATAGAGTGGTACAACATTTTGGACTTGTTACATTTACGAAGTCTTTTCACTTTTAATGATGGGTTTCATTTTTAGTTAGTAAATATTTTTGAAATTATATTTTTTTAATTTTTTACATTCTATCGCTTTTATATTATATTCTGTTATTTTTCTACATTCTATTCTTCTTCGTGATGTAATACTTTCTCGAATTATTGTTATGCTTTGGCTTTTATTTTATATTGTTTTTTTCTTTTAGAACAATTTTTGTTTAGAACAATTTTTGTTTGCTTAAGAACAAAAATTATGTGAACGTTCTTTTTTAGAATGTTTTATTTTCATAATCCAATTGTTATATTTATTTAAAGCATTTTCTTTTAAGTATAAGATTATTCAGTAATATTCTACCTTTTCTAAAATTTGTTTTTCAAATGATTTTTATTTTTTGATTTTCTATTTATAGTTTTTTTGACATTTAGAATAAGATTGTAATTGAGGACACTAATTGTGCAAATGTCTTAGTTTTTTGTTTTTTTTGGACAAATTTGGCATTAGAATGTTTTATTTGTATGTAATTTTTATTTAAAAAATATTTTTCCTAAGTTTAATGTTTTCTAAAATACTTATCAAGTGTACGATGCTAAGTATCCAACTTCATATGAAAGGTAACACCTTGTGAAAGTATAAATGTAGCACTAACCTATTATGAACATTTAATTAAGTTATTACGTAGACGTACACCTATTGGAAATGAGAATATTTAATGAGCTTTTAATTATAGATCAACATTTAATGGATAAAATTTCACATCATTGGAATATTCTTAGTTTTCACACAAAATCAAAGACTGTGATTTGAAGCATTAACTTCGTATGTTCATCATTAAAAGGGATGATTAACATGATTAGCAAAATAATAATATATTACTTTAGATTTAGATTTCTTTTTACCAAATTTAAATTTATTACTAAGGTACGTGGAACTTTGTGTATTAGTAGTGCACTTCATCTTATTTACCACCTGTAGGCTTGGTGGCATGTTATTTATCACCTGTAAGCTTGGTGGGATGTGTGGATATAAACACTTGCGCACTTCACCTTAAACCATGTTAAGACAACATTTATTGGGTACGTGGAGCACGTGGGTGAAGTGCCTCTTGATACCTCCGACCTGTTGGTGCCCTTTGGACGTTTATTGCATGACTTACTATTCATAATACAATGGACAATAATACAACAACCAATAAATAAAATAAAAATATATTTGTCTTTTTAGCCATGTGTTTCATTCATAATACAATGGACAATAATACAACAACCAATAAATAAAATAAAAATATATTTGTCTTTTTAGCCATGTGTTTCGTTGATGGCCTTCGATGGGTTTTTTTTGCTGCTATGCATGAATTTTTCTCTATGTATCCAATATTATTACCACTTCCAAGAAATTTCCTTTTCAATTTGTGGGAGGTTTGGGAGTTTCATCCATGTTTGCAACCTCAAGTTTATGTAAATACGAGAACATTTTCCATTTCTGTAGTTGTAGATCCAAATTGCAGTTCAAGCAATGTGGTATAGAGGCAAATATTGAAGCAGGGGCATAGAGGAGAGGAGGAAGAAATATTACAGGCACAACATCAGTATCAACATCACCAAAGAGGTTAGCAATAAATCTTCTCTTCATTTTATACTTGTCTATCCATTAAATAAATGTATTTTAAATTGCATGTGCGCCCATGTCTGTGTGGATGTTGAATTGCATCCTTACATGTCTGTTGATTTAAATTATATGTGTGCCATCAGATTCATATCATACTGGACCTCGAGGATTTAAAATGAATTTCTCTTGCTTAAAATTAATTTCTCATCTACAAAATTGTGCATGAACATCTGTTCTTTTTTTTAGCATTCCCTAGTTGTTTTTGTATGAAGAAGGAGAGCACACAATAGCATGCATTGTAATAAACACATCGGGAATATCACCAACATGAACTATAGAGTTTTCAAGTGTCTTTACAAAATATTCTTCACATTGATACGTTTCAAATCATTGACAATTTTTGGAGAATTATCCTTGTCTTGAGGCCAATGAACCAGTATAATTTCCTTGAGAGAGCCAATGGTTCGTAAACACCCATAGGTTAATGGTTAAATATTATAACTTTATCTGAATATGTAATATTTTAACAATCATTGCTCTCTTTTAAACACTTTTAAACATTTTATTCCTGTGAACAATCATTGCTCCCTTCTTTAAGGGTTTTTATAATATTTATGTTGATATGGATAAGAGATTATTCACCCCTCAACAATATAAACAATATTATAGATTGTGCTTCAACATGATGATCTTCATAAGCAATTTTGATACGCATATTCCTCGTCCGGTTGTCAATTGGCTCTTAAATTATTGAAGTCTCTCCATTTTAGATTGATATCATTACAAAATCATTCAAAACCGAATAGAATCCAAATATTGAATCCAAATTAATGATATTGAATCCAAATAAAATTACTATTATCTCGAACGACCTATGTTTAAAGGGTAACACCTTTATTTTGAATCCAAATAGAATCATTGTTTAGTGAAAACAAATATGATATGCAATTATGTATCTTGATTTAGGGAAAAAATAATAAAGAGAGTCAAGCAAGCTCCATTCATGATATAATATATCTCTTGATAAAATTGCATTTTAATTTCCCTATTTATTTTTTTTAGTTTTTATTTTTGGTTTTAGTCTAAATGTTTTACATCTATTGCCATATGGTGATTGCTGGAAAAATCACAATCTATAGTTAAATCCTAGAGATAGGTTAGTATCATCACCGCCAAGTTAGTATAACTTCCATTCACGTCTTCTTTTCTTTTTTGAACAAATTAGGTTGACCATCCTCCTGCTATGTAACATCCCTCTCTTGCGATCACATGCTATCGACTTATTCTTTGAGGACACTTGTGTGCAAGTGATCCAACTATAGTATATGGTTATCTGTTTCACTTATGGATTCTTATTATGATGTTAATGGATTATGATTTTATGTTATTTGATATATGCATGTTGATAGATGATATTGAGGATTTTTCCCTGAGTGTGCATGACACTTGATAGATTGTGGATGCCAATGGCATCAATGGACTTCCTTGGACTTTAGATTGAGTCGGGGAGTGGATTGTATTGGTTTGATCATTTTATTTATGCATATGTGACATATGTTCGATTACATTATGAGGTTGTATATGGATCGTTGACAATGTTTTGTTAATGAATGCATAATGACGAATGATTTCTAATATGACTCACATAAAGAGTAAAGGGGCCATGCACATAAACCCCTCACACAACCTACTAGTAGTCATGTCGTGGATAAAATTATAGGTTAACAATTACCTAGTTCAAGAGATCCACAATGTCACTAGGGAAGACTAAGAAAGGCGCTCATGAGGATTCTAAGAGGTGCACAATAAGGTGGGGTCCTTATTCCTTAGAATACCTTAGACTCTCAAAAGGTCACCCGAATGGAGTGTTGACTCCATGGGTTGGACAACTACCAAAACTAGTCAAAGGTGAGTGGCACCCTTGGAGCATAGAGTGCATCTTGAAGGGCACATCATGGAAATAAAACTTGAGTCAATGGATCTAGGTGGCCTAGAAAACCCTGAGTGAATAGTTGAATCTAGTAAAATCTTGAGCACTACCATATCAATTAATTAATTAGTTAAGGATTGGAATTACTAGTTTTAAATCCCAAATGAAAGTCTAAGCCTATTTAAAATTTAAGCCTAAGTCTAGGATTCAAGAGAATACCAAATGAAAGTCTAAGCCTATTTAAAATTTAAGCCTAAGTCTAGGATTCAAGAGAATACTAAAAATAAATTTGACAAACTAAATAAAATAGGAAAAAGGTAAATCAATTCAAGAAATTAAGAAAGAAGAAATAAGTTTAAAGAATTAATACAATACACATGGATGGAAAAAATAGCAAATTGGAATTTAAGATAAGAAAGGAATAAAGAATAAAAGATTTTGTACGAATAGAAAGTTATCCAGAGTCTAGTTAACAGTAGTATACCTAAACAAGAATCATATTTTAACTCAACTTAGATTTAGTAAGGCACCGAACATTAATTGTAAATAAAGGGAATAAAGACACAACTATGAGTGATTCTAGGAGTGCTTTTAGGAAGGGTGAGGGAAATTAAATTTTAATTAATTTAAATTGTGGATTTACTTGTGAAACTAAAGGAAAGGGTGACAACTGTATTGGGGGAATAATTCTATATTATTTAATTGAAAAGAAATTTAATTGTGAATGTGGGGATGTGTTTGGGGGAAATTATATAAAACAAATGGCTAAGATGAGAAAAATATCACACTGATTATGAGTAAAGTTATAATGCATAAATTTTTATTGGTTTTACTTGTGAGAGTTGGGTTACCCAACTTGAGTGAGAGTGGTGGCTCTACCTAGCGAGGTAAGCTTGGAGCTAGATTATTTTTATGTTTTTGTGTGCATGGCCACTTTGTGGCTCCGGGGGATAAGGGGGAAGAAGAGTACCCCTAGCATTGGCTGGGAGGTAGGGGAAGAAGTGTACCCCTAGCATTGGCTAGGAGGTACTGGTGAAGTCTCCATGGTTAGAAAGTGGGAGGACGAAAGGATCTCCATCATTGAAGAACATATTCGACTCTTTGTCACCTTCAGTTACGGTACTTTTATTTGAGTTGAAATTTTAATTAGTTAGATTTTGTCTACATCCCTTGGAAATATTGTCATAAACCGCCATTCTCTTCTTGTCATTGATTTGGTAATTCCTTGATCGGTTTGAGCAATAAGCACTGGAATTTGTATTTTTTGGATGGTAATGCCATTTACATTCTCAACTAAGCTTGGAATTTTGTATTTATGGATAGTGTGTCATTTACCTTTCATAGCTAAGCATCAAAATTTTTTATTTTCTGGATTAATTTTGTGCTAGTTATCCTAGATCGATTCGATGTGTCTTTGAGTGGATCATGTAAAAAAACATTCTTGGATCTTGTGATCATTTAGAAGTCTTCTCATTGCCTTCACAATCCATTTAAATAACAATCAACTATAATTCTTGGATCTTGCAACTCATTTAGAAGCCTGATCATCGCCTTCCCATTTCATTTAAAAGACAATCAATGAATCATCCATGGGCTCTTGCCCAACGTTTTTAAAAATTTTATTTACACCACTAAATGGATTATTGATTGTCATTGAAATTCCCTAGGATCGCTCCTAGACATTTTTGAATTGTATTCATATCAATAATTGGTTTAATTGACTATGAGTGAGTTTAATTATGCCAGGAATACCCAACTATTTTCATAATTTCACTCAGCGAATTGCTTGGATTTCACTTAGTCGAGTCACTTAATTCTCTACATTTTTATTATGCCTAGAATACCCAATGATTTTCATAATTTCACTCAGCGAATTGCTTGTATTTCATTCAACTGATTCACTTACTTATCTGTATTTTTCTTATGCCTGGAATACTGAGCGATTTTCATAATTTCACTCAACAAGTTGCTTGGATTTCACTTACCTGACTCACTTACTTCTTTGTATTTTTCTTATTCCTGGAATAGCCAACAATTTTCATAACTTCACTCAACCAATAGCTTCGGTTTCCTTTAGCGAATTCACTTACTTCTCTGTTTTTTTCTTATGCCTAGATTACCCAACGATTTTCATAAATTCAATCTGCGTTGACATGGAAGACCAATTGGTGATTTCCTTTTTCTACACTTCCTCTGCAATTGCACAGAGTTACTCGGTGTTTTCCTTGGTTTTACCTAGCGATTTCCTTCACCCAACTCACATAGTGAGTACATAAACTTCCTTTGTGATGGCATGGGGATGTACTCTGTGTGTGTATAATTCTGACTCTGAGATTCTTTATAAATTTCCATTATGTTGTTGACCCTTTTGTCAATGGATATGCATGGAACATAGCCTTGAGTTCTCATAACTATTTTAAAAAGGGTCGATCATTCCTTTAAATTTTAAATTGAATTTTAAGTTAGGAGTGAGTTTTTATATATATGGCCTTGACAGATTATTCTTCTTAAATTTAAAAATAGGATTATAATATAGTAATTGGGTACTTATTTATGTTTTTAAATAAAATGGGCCTCCCTTAAATTGGATTGGAAGTTAGTACATATGTTACTATATTGTTTAAGAAGAGGTAGACATCCGTTATTTCTTACCAAAAATTTAGTCAGATAGAATGGAACCCCCATATAATGTTAACTATATATATCACATTATTAATATGGAAAGTTGATTAACCTTCTTTGTGCTATGGGATAATGTTGATGCATAGATGATCAAGTTATTAGATCTCTTTGCACCTTGGAATAATGTTAATCAATACATGATGAAGCGATTAACCTTCTTGTGATATGGGATAATGTTGATGTATAGATGATTAAGTGATTAGATTTCTTTGCGTTAGGTATTAAATATTGATGTATGGTCGGTTATAAATTTTCTTAATCTTGAATCTTCAATTGAATGTTGATGTATGCTTAGTTATGTAATTGGATTACTTACACGCCATGAAAATAAAGTTGATGATTTATCGTGCACCATGATTAAATGATGATTAAGATCGATTGATTGATCTAGTTGATTGTTGTCTTCATTGGATTAGCAAGGTTTAGACACTTTCTTGTGCCTCCGAACGGTCTCCAGCCCTGAGACCTTAAATGGTCAGAATCAATTCGATGAATCATGGGCCTGAGCATTACTTATGTGTCGTGGAGGTCCTAACCATGTATTATAGGTTTGACAGGTAGTTATTTTAATATTCAGTGTTTGGTTGATCATTACTTATATTTTTCTTCAGTTGATTGTGATGTGCTGAACTGCGTTTCTATTTATGTTTATGCATTGGACATGTGTCACTATTATTTATGTTAATGCGTTGGCCTTGTGTCTTTATTTATTTTGATGGTGTGTCTCTTGTAATTCTTTTAATTGTGATTTCATGTTGATTATGCTTCTCTATGATTTATGTGTTGACATTAATTTCCTAATGCTTAAAAAAAAATTAATACCTATTGTACTTCACTATTCGTAGTCGTAACAGAGGGGTCGTTACATTTGGTATCAGAGCGGGTTCAAATCCGTGACTTGGGATCATTACGCCTTCCACTATATTAAGAAATTGATTAATAAATTATCGCTAACTAAAATTGACATTGTCCATGCAGGTAATCGTGGTTAGAGGACACCATGGAGGTAGACGACGTGGTTCTATGGGAGGATGTGCAACACCTCCAGTAGCATCCACGCCAAAGAGGTCTAACCCAAATGGAGAAGAACAAGTCATTGGATAGGAGCAGATTGTCATGGGGGATGTGGTTGGTCTGATGAGGTCCTTTCAAAGGATGTCAAAGGGATTGAATAACCAACTATATAGATATGAGGCTAGGGTGCCTGTACCCAATGAGGGTTCACAGCATGCTCCAACTGGTACTGATAACATTCAAAGTTAACTAGAGATGGAGAAGTTTCCCAAGTTCATGGGTACCATAACTGACTCATCCATCGAGACATGGTTGGATAACATGGCGATGTGCTTCACACTTCATGACTACACCTCCAATATGAAATTTACATGGCGATGTGCTTCACACTTCATGACTACACCTCCAATATGAAATTTTGCATGAAAGTATTTCAATTGAAAGGGATTGCTCTTCTATGGTGGAATATTCTCCTACTTCATCTAAACATGGTCGTCGAAGATGTGTCATGGAAATTGTTCGAGGAACAGTTCTGGGAGAGGTATCTTTGAGAGGAATTCATTAAGTGCTAAATCGATGAGTTCAACTCTTTATGATAGGGTGGTCATATGATGCCCAAGTATCAGACCCCATTCATGGAGTTTCTTAGGTATGCTCCACATATGAACACCGAGAAGATAAAGGTCAACAAGTTTGTATTTGGCCTTAAATTCAACATCCGTGTGAAGGTGAGGATCCTAATGCCTCATACATTGCATGATGCAGTCCAGAATACCCTCATAGCTAAGGAAGAGATGACCAGTGGGGGTCACAGCACGACGCTTGCAAGACCAACTGGACAGATGACGACAAGTGTGTAGCAGCATTAGACACCATATAGTCATACATTAGGGTATCGAGATACGTCGAGAGGATCCACATTCACGACACCACAATGACCAACTCCTTAGTAGAGGAATCCCTAGAGAGTGTTGTTCCTGAGTTTGTGTTTTAAGGCTATAAAACACACCGTCAAGGCATCCAAATAAATATTTTTATGATGAGATTTTGAAAAGAAAAAACAAAGAAAAACTAGATCAGATTCAGTTTCTCAACTGTCTCTATCTTTCTTCCCATTGTTCATAGATTCTTATGTCACGTTAAATTGCATCCCACGATCTTTCTAACTCAGCCCTATTTGTTGCAATTTGTAAGATGGTATTAAATAGGTTTAAGGTAATGCTGGTTTGATCCTGTAGACCAGGTTCTACGTTAGGTCGTCTTCCGTTAGGAACTGTCATGAGTGATAGGGTTTTAAATGTTTGTAAAACGGTTTTTTATAGATTGGTTACTTCAGACTTTCAGAGAAGATATTAATGAAACAACTTTAAAATCTAAAACAGTAATGTAAAGACAC
>CBVK0102577447.1:0-11436 GCA_900067695.1 Picea abies | reverse complement strand
GGTGGTTGCAGGACTCCAGTGTCTGCAACCTTAGCTAAGACATAGATCTGTGATTGTAACACCTTAACATAACACTTAACAGTTACAATTCATTAATATTCAACCTTAGTTTACAGCGTAGCTAAACCCTAACAACAAATCAACACTGTATTTATACAGATCCAATAGATTCAAGTACTAAGCATACCAACATAGATCAGATCTATCATTTATTCACATTAATCAGCACTAATCTACCATATTAAATCTTTCTAAGCATACATCAGTGCACGAAGCATTCAATCACATAGACAAGAGAGCAACCATAAAGCACATAGCAACCACAATGCAAGATATACGTGGTTCACCCCCACCCTGGGGCTACGTCCACCAACTCTTCTTCTTTATTTCTTTATGTCATCTTCTACATGCATAGAGCCATGCTATCTTACTCCACAGAGGAAAGGAGATTTGCGCACCTCGCTAGATCCTCCTTCCCTAAAGTACATCACAAAGACTTCCACAATCTCTTACAATCACTTGCACTTAGCTCTACAAGTTTCACATAGTGTGCACAAAGCAATTACAATTACCACTTGCACTTAGCAATTAATACTTAGCACTTAGCATCACATACTTGTCCCCCCTTCGATCACATAGATTGAACTCTAGCACTTAGCACACTGGCCTCTTCTTACATCACCTAGCTATCTATTTATACATTACAAAATGGGCCTAAACATGGGTAAACCCATGGGCCGACATCCCCATTCCCATTACATAAGCCCAAAACCCAAAAAGCCCTAAAAAGAAGCCGAGATCCCATGATCTCTACTTTGAATTGTGCTCCGTCTTCGACAACCTATCAAAGTCCCAAAAGTAGGTCAAACATGACCAATGATCCTCAAAACTTGGTCAAGGGCCAACATGCCCCCAACACTCACCTGTGACTTGTCCTGAGTCACTCTGGTCTAGGTAGTTGTGCTTCAAAAACCTTGAGCTGCTTCGACCTGTTATTGCGCCAAGGCCTCCTTCTCGATGAACTCTTGGATGACTGCTTCGTTGATAGGTCCCTCTAAGCGCTATTCGACTGCAGTGACTACATGTTCCAACTCTGCCCCTCGACCTTCAATCTCCTCAAACAATTGGCAAGCTTCATCCTGAACTGGTTGGAGCCTTTGAGTCACTTCCATGACTTTGATGTAAATGGTGTGGTCCTGTTGTTGAGCAGTGCGTTGTTCTTGGGATCACTTCATCCTTTCAACTATTGATAGGAGCTTCAACTGTGCCTGAACTTTTGTTGCTTGTTCCTTTGCCTCCTGGAGCTGTGACTCCAGACTTCATCCTTTCAACTATTGATAGGAGCTTCAACTGTGCCTGTACTTTTGTTGCTTGTTCCTTTGCCTCCTGGAGCTGTGACTCCAGTACCTTCAACTCAGTATCTTCAGTGAGTCGCTCATAATTCTGTGCGCTATGAGCACTTAGCTGTTTTCATTCCAAAACGAGTTCTCTGATCCTCTCGACTTTGCTCCGGGCAGTGGCTTCTCTTTGATCTCACACGTCATATGGGGTACTTGGCACTGTTCGTAGCTTGAGGTTTGCGATTCTCTGTTGAAGCTGTTGGATAGCTTTCGCGAGCTGCTCTACTTGGTGTTCCACTGGATCTTCCTCCTTTTGCTCTAAGCCTGTCACAGAGTGAAGTTCTTTGCTAACTACTTCTTTTACTCCCACCTGCTCTGCGAGAAACTACTCTTTCTCTTGTTAGATCTACACTTTCTCTTCTTCAAACTTAGCTTGGAGGGCAACCTTCTCTTGCTGCGCAACTCAAAGTTGCTCTATGACTATTTTTTGTACTTTCTTTAGGGCCTCTGTGGCCTATTCTATTTCTTCTTGTGCGCGATGAATGCGAGCTTCGGTCGCATAAACTAGTCTACGGAGTTGGGTAGGCTCATCTCTCAACTCAGGTGCTTCTGATGGTGGGGGCGCAGTGGGTACTACGCGGCTGGATTGAAGGGCCTGCTATAGCCCTCTGAGTTCAACCTCGATTCTATCATAAATCTCCTCCTGCTTGGCTTCATGTTTCTACAAGATGTCCTACAAGGTGATGATAAAGTCGAAGTCATCCACAGTGAGCACAGTCTGCATCTTAGTCAAGGTGGCTCTGGATTTCTTTCAGGAAGTGGGTTGCATGAGAGAAACCTTCCTTTTCTTCAAGGGATCAACCTCATCAGCAGGGTCCCTAGGCGGTGTTACTTCGCCTTGCTTTTGCTGGTCCTCTTTTCCATTTGTCTCTTCTACTTCGTCATCACCCCCTCGTTCAGGTGATACTGAAGCAGTTCCTTCTGATGTGATGCTCAAGTTTTGGACATGTTTGGTCTTCTTCCTTTTGCTAGCTCCAGTACAATCCTTTGCTTCATGAGTGGTCTCAGGGCTCTCGATTAGTTCAGGGTCTGCAGGGATGAGGAGTTTTGCACACCAGTCCTTGGTGATCTCTTCAAGGTCCTCTTTTATGAGCTTGTAGTACGATTGAAGCTCTTCTTTGTGCTCATTTGCGCACGCAGTGATATAAATGAAGTGTCGATTTATGCAGAACTTCATGAGGGATTGGAACTGATGCAGGGTGTTCGACGTCATGCGAGGGACATATTCGATAACACTCTTCAGTGGAGATAATAGGTATGAAAGACTGCATTCAAATGCCATTGTTTTCCCATATCGCTCGAGTACCAAAGCATGGTGAACTTGAAAGAGAGCGGTTCAAATGACTCAATGTCCGGGAAGGTCGCACCTTTCGGCATTTCCCAAGTGGTAAATGCGACGAGGATCAGGAGCCAGCTAAAGTGGAACTCATAGCCCTGATCCTGAGCTTTGCGATAGTCTAATTCCAGCTGGTTGACCAAGTACTTCACCCAGTTCATCTGGAGTCCTTCTACACATTTCCTGGCTAGGTCAACAACGAACCCTGTGACTTGTGTAGTTTGGTTCTTCTTCACTAGATTCCTTGCGATCAACTGGCAGGCCAGGCGCACTGCGCCATTCTGGATGGAAGCTACCTTGTAGCCTTGTGTTCCCTTTTCTACATCGTCATAAGTGTCCTTAATTCTCTGTGCCAGGGTGCGGTTGGAAGCCTTCCCTATGGATCAACGTCAGATCGACTGTGATGCGTCTATCTAGCCATAGATAGCCTCCATGGTAACATGAGAGCAGGAGCTTAACACACGCGCTAACCTCCTGGTTCCTTCCAAAGTGTGGGATCTTCATCACGTTCAAGAGGGTGGACTGTGAGAGGTTCATAGTCCATGGCTAGGGGATTATTATTGAGTTCTTCCCCTTTTTCCTGGTCAGATACTTGTAAGGAGAAAGCATTTTGCAATTCTTGCGGTCACCTAAGTTGAAGTCGTTGAACTCAACATTGCGATGTTATCTTGCTGCGTTCTGACTGCATGTATCCCCTTTGGGAGGTACGCAGTAACCATGGTGTAATCAAAGTCCCTTGGGACACTGTCACGACTCACCATTCCGGCCAAAGTCGGGATGTAGTCGGGTAAGATGGTCGGGATTAACTTCGCATTTGCTAGATCATCTCTTTTCTTGGTTCTCTTCTCTGCTGCTGGTCGGGATGGTCCAGATCTGCGAGCAGTCGATGGAGAGGCTTGAACTCCTTGCATCGATGAAGCTTGAATTCTTGTGGACATCACTCTTGTGGCCATCATATCAATTAAAACTTCCTTGACTGACTTCTCCACAATGTTGAGCTTGTTCGACATGCACGCTCTCGATCAGAAAACTCGGGTGGATGGATGAGTGCTCAAAGCAATAGAATCGGTGTCGATCTTACTAAGCACAGTGCGGTAGCAATGGGTTCTCTTGTTATCTATGATACAATTCGTAAAAGTGTTCTCGGTGCAATAGTAGAAGGAATAAGTAGACACGATGTAACGGATCTCTCCAACGGATAAGAAGTTTTCCATCAATGTAGTTCTGTCCATTGCAGTGTGGTCCCAATGGTCCAATGGCGAGCTTTCTGGTTATAACTGTTGTTCTAACTGTTCTGGAATGTTGGTCCAATGGTTATAATGCTTCCAATGGTCATATCGCTTCGCCATGGCGAAGTGCCATGGGGCGTTGTTTTGATATCCCTACGAATTTCCAATTTTGCAAATCCTCCTTCCATGAAGTTCCCTTTGGGCCCTTCTGTAACTTTTCGACCTTTTCTCTCTTCTTGCTGAGTTTTCTATCCTTATTCCCGGTGATCTTCGTCTTAATATTCCTCTTTCCATTCTAATTCTTTTTTTCTTTTGGCATAGCAGCTTCGTGTTGTTGGGATTCTTTCATAGGATTAGAGAGTAATACTACTTCTTTATCTGGGGTAGGTGCTCTATTCATTTGTGAATCTTCTTGTGTTCTTTCAACTTCGTGATCCAACTTTCTGGTTCTTAGTAGCTTCGATATGTTCTCCTGTTCTGCAATCAAGTGTGTTATCCTCCTAGTCATGAAATCTTTTAATTCTTGTTTTTTCTGTTCTAGGGCCTCCTCTTCTTTTCTTCTGGTCTGATCTTTCTCAATCCAAGTTTTCCTAATAACATAATAAATGGAGCGATGTTCTCAATGAATCTAACAACCTCAAAATCTTCCTCTGTCGAAGCTCCATGAGTACTCATAGATATCTAAGTGAGTATTCCACATAGGGTTATCAACTTTCCCCTGAATAATCCTATTCCTCCCAATGAAGGAATCGTATCAGGCTTTCCCAAATATTCCCAAGTTCTTTCTGTTGTGATATTTACCTGTGTTTCCTCATCCAGAACACAGTCTATGTCGAAGTCTCCTATTCTTGCTTCATGCATTCTTTTTCTTTGAAGATCTCTGATAAGTTGATATCTCTGTGATCATTTAGGGTTTCTTTCATTTATAATAGTACAATCTCAGATTCTGTCTGGGGTTCTGCCATGGTCTCAGTTTCATGACCTTCCTAAAGGTTTTCTTCTCTCACATTCATTCTGTCAAGCTTAACAATCATTCTAGGGCAATCTAAAACTTCATGGTCCATAGATTTACAACAAAGACAACTAGGTCTTCTTCCAGGGAATTCCTTAGCAAGATGTCCCGGTCTTCTGCAACTGTAACAAAGGGTTAATCCTCTTTTTTTCTTAAATGATCCCCAACCTTTCTTATACTGTGCACTAGGATCATAGTAGCTAACCTACAAAAAAATCTTTCTAGGATCCTGCATCCCTTTGTTAGTCCAAACATTCTTTGTATGCATATGAATTACATATCTTTCATTATTTCTATTAGATCTACTCATATCAAACCTTTTTTCTTCTAGTTGTGCCCTAGTTTTCAGACTAGAATAACATTTATCAAACATACCTAGATCCATACTCTTGAAACAAAAATTTCCACTAATCTTACTTTTAGCAGAGCACAAAGCTTCCAGATTTAAAACTTTTCACTATTCTTACCTTTAAAGCTTCTAGATCTAAAACTTTTCATTATTCTTACCTTTATTAGAGCACAAAGCTTCGAAATCTTACCTCTTTTCTTCGGATCTGACTTCTCTTCTTAGAACAGAGCTTTACAGGTCAAGTATAATACTACGCACTATGGCAACAGATCTACGCACATAGCTTTCTTTCTTTCTTTCAGTTCCCAACAATCACAGTTTTAGGTCCCAACAACACAACCATTTGTTGGCATAGGGGCAGACCCAAGGTTCAACGCACCAACAACACACCAACAAAACCCTAACTACCGACGCTTTCGGCAACACCTGCGAAGTAGATGAAGTATCACCCAAGGTAGAGTTAGGGGTGGTTGCAGGACTCCAGTGTCTGGAACCTTAGCTGGGACATAGATCTGTAATTGTAACACCTTAACATAGCACTTAACAATTATAGTTCATTAATATTCAGCCTTAGTTTACAGTGCATCTAAACCCTAACAACAAATTAGCGCAGTATTTATACAGATCCAATAGATTCAAGTACTAAGCATACCAACATAGATCATATCTAGCATTTATTCACATTATTCAACACTTAGCTACCATTTTAGATCCTTCTAAGCATACATCAGTGCACGAAGCATTCAATCACATAGACAAGAGAGAAACCATAAAACACATAGCAACCATAACGCAGGATATACGTGGTTCACCCCCACCCTGGGGCTATGTCCACCAACTCTTATTCTTTATTTCTTTTTGTCAATCTTTTACATGCACAGAGCCATGATATCTTACTCTGCAGAGAATAGGAGATCTATGCACCTCGCTAGATCCTCCTTCCCTGAAGTACAACACAAATCCTTCCCCAGTCTCTTACAATCACTTGCACTTAGCTCTACAAGTCTCACACAATGTGCACAAAGCAATTACAATTACCACTTGCACTTAGCAATTAACACTTAACACTTAGCATCACATGGTTCTCCCCCCTTTGATCACATAGATTGAACTCTAGCACTTAGCACACTGGCCTCTTCTTACATCACCTAACTATCTATTTATACATTACAAAATGGGCCTAAACATGGGCAAACCCATGGGTCGACATCCCCATTCTTGTTACATAAGCCCAAAACCCAAAAATCCCTAAAAAGGGGTCGAGATCCCATGATATCTGCTTCGACTTGCGCTCTGTCTTCAATAGCCCGTCGAAGTCCCAAAATTAGGTCAAACATGACCAAGGATCCTCAAAACTTGGTCAAATAAGCCCAAAACCCAAAAATCCCTAAAAAGGGGTCGAGATCCCATGATATCTGCTTCGACTTGCGCTCTGTCTTCAATAGCCCGTCGAAGTCCCAAAATTAGGTCAAACATGACCAAGGATCCTCAAAACTTGGTCAAGGGCCAACATTGTCTTTATTGTGATTGGATATTTTAAGAGCATCTACATTTCTCTTTGATTTTCTTTTCTAATGACTTAGAGCTTGCATCCTTTTCAAGGGTCTTTTGATTGTAGTCATAACCAACACTTGTCTTGATAGATGGTGACCTTTGAGAGTTGAGAATATTATCTAGAAATGCAATACTCTTTTCAAATTTTGAGTTTGTATTCAATTGGGTAACTGTGTCTTCTAATTCTTTTCTTAGAGAGACATTTTTTTTTCAATTTTCTCACGAAGTTGATCCTGTTCTTTCAGTTGTTTTTCTATTGATTCAATTATTACTTCTTCTTCTTTGATTGGAACTTTAATTATTTTTCTTTTACCTCAAGGCTTTGTGACAACTTCTCCTTTAGTAACATATTCTCTCTTCTAAGCTTTGTGATTTCATTTTTATCACAAGTAGGTTCTCCTTTAGGATCAACTTTCTCATCTTCATATTGTTGCAATTCCTTTTGAAACTTTCTATTCTTTTCTTTGTGTCTGTCTATTTCTTCTAAGGCACAAACGAGTTATGCTTCAAGATCCTCTTCCACTTCAATCTCAAGATTTACTTCTTCTCTCGAATCCATGCTTCCTTTGTTTTTCTTCATCAGATTGTGATTTTAGGTTCGTGAAGAGAGTCTCTTCTATTTCACTATCAGTGTCATCATAACAACTATTTTACTCATTGATATGTAGATTCTTCCTTTTTCTATAGGACTTTTCTCTCTTCTCAGTCTTACCATTCTTGTAATTTATGAATATGGAATCATCCTTTTCATTGTTCTTTTCAATTTTTAAATAAGGGAATTCAGTTGCACAATGTCCTACTTCTTCACGATTAAGACATTTAAAAAGAGGCTTTCCTTTTTTTTTGCCTAATCATTTCTTGGGATTCTTGGCAAAGTTGGCTTCTTCAGCATTTGATTCACTGTCTAAGCTATCACTTGTTTTGTATTCTTTCGTCCTTGTCCATTTTGAAATTTCTAAGGTTGCTTTCTTTGCATAAAGATTTTTTAGCTTGTCCCAAAGCTCTTTAGCTGATGCACATTGTCTCACTTTGGATTTATATTAATCCAATAAGAAATTCAAAATGGAATGCATGGCCATTGTATTTCTTTCACTTGCTTCCTTTGCAGATGCATATATTGGTGGGGCTTTGGGGGGTGTGTATCCAAGGACAATTGATTTCTAGACATCACATCCATGTGCCATCAGAAATACCTTCAATATTATGTTCCAGAATAAATAGTTTGTTCCATCAAGCAAGGGAGCTTGGTCGATGCAAAAGCCATATTGACAGTCCATGTGTTCTAGAGATATTCCTTCCAGTGATCAAATTATTTTGAAGGAACCTGCTCTAATACCAATTGTTAACACACTTACTTATACTTAGAGGGGGGGTGAATTAGTATAAGATTACTTTTTCTTTTCTTTCAATATCTCCTTACAATATTTATCAATATGTTATTTTACCAACTGTAATGGTTAATGATAAATATACAACCATGTAATCCATAGTACACAGAGATTTAATGTGGAAACCCAAATGCGAGAAAACCACAAAACAATTCTTTTATAAGATCATGTAGGCACCAACCTACTGTTACAATATTTGTAGGCACCAACCTATAGGAGACACCGATCTCCTCTTTTGAGCACCAACTCAACAACAATGTTTGCAAGCACCGACCTACAAGAGACACCAATCCCCTTTGGCTGAGCACCAACTCATCTCTCCCTGTAGAAACCAACCTACATTTTCTATATTCGGAGGCACCCACATGCAAGAGACACCAATCCCCTTAGTTGAGCACCAACTCAACATGTCATGTAGCCTCCAACCTACAACTGCAATATTTTGCAGGCACCACCTGTAGAAGACATCGATCTTGTCAAGCTATCAATGATATAAAATTTCCTCTTTCCTTCAAGTCGTCACCTGGACAAATCTGTTGCTTCATCTCCACTGTCATAGAACTTTCTACTAGTTCACATTCTGCATGAATTCATAAGTTCCTTAGACCTTGCACCTTCCATCCACCCTTAGACATTCACATTATTCTCTCTTACATTGCCTGCCATTCGAAAAACCTTTGAGACTCGGTTTTCTTACCTACATCAGCTAAAGAGCTTTGGGACAAGATAAAAAATATTTATGCAAAGCAAGCACCCTTAGAAATTTCAAAATGGACAAGGACGGAAGGATACGAAACAAGTGATAGCTTAGACAGTGAATCAAATGTTGAAGAATCCAACTTTGCCAAGAAGCCCAATAAAGGATTCGACAAAAACAAAGGTAAGCCTCTTTTTAAATGTCTTAATTGTGAAGAAGTAGGACATTGTCCAGCTGAATTCCCTTATTTAAAAATTGGAAAGAACATTGAAAAGGAAGATTCCATATTCATAAATTACAAGAATGATAAGACTGAGAAGAGAGAAAAGTCCTACAGACAAAGGAAGAATCTACATATCAATGAGGAAAATAGTTGTTTTGATGACATTGATAGTGAAATAGAAGAGACTCTCTTCACGATCCTAAAATCACAATCCGATGAAGAAAAAAAAAGGAATCACAGACTCAAGAGAAGAAGGAAATCCTGAGATTGAAGTGGAAGAGGATCTTGAAGCATAAATCGTTTGTGCCTTAGAAGAAATAGACATACACAAAGAAAAGAATATAAAGTTTCAAAAGGTATTGCAACAATATGAAGATGAGAAATTTGATCCTAAAGGAGAACCTACTTGTGATCAAAATGAAATCACAAAGCTTAGAAGAGAGAATGTGTTACTAAAGGAGAAGTTGTCACAAAGCCTTGAGGAAAAAGAAAAATAATTAAGGTTCCAATCAAAGAAGTAGAAGTAATAATTGAATCAATAGAAAAACAACTAAAAGAAAAGGAACAACATCATGAGAAACTTGAAACAAAAAATGCCTCTCTAAGAAAAGAATTAGAAGACACAGTTACCCAACTGAATACAAACTCAAAATTTGAAAAGAGTACTGCAATTCTAGATAATATCCTCAGCTCTCAAAGATAACCATCTATCAAGACAGGTCTTGGTTATGACTACAATCAAAAGACCCTTGAAAAGGATGCAAGCTCTAAGTCATTAGAAAAGAAAATCAAAGAGAAGTATGAAAGCAATGTAGATGCTCTTAAATCCAATCACAATAAAGACAACCACAAGGAAGGAAATCATGACCAACAAAAGACTGATTTCTCACTCAAGAAAGACAAGAACGAGTTTAGAAGTCTATTCCATCAAGAAGACCCTTCAAAACCAGGTATCAAAATCTTTTTCTTGGTTACTACTTTTATTTCATGAATTTTGGTCATGAGACAATATATTGCAAAGCTTATGGAAGAAACAAGTATACGAGAAATATGAGTAAAATCTCTTACAAGAATTACAAGGACATCAAGACTAGAGGTTGTCATGGGCCTATTGATAGAAACTACAATCCATTTTCTCCCCTACATTACCAATTTGAATGTTACAAATGCAATAACTATGGACACATAGCATGAGATTGTAGAAGCACCATGGCATAATTTTCTAGACAAGGATAAAAAAAGGTATGGAAGAGAAAACAAGAAAAATAAAATAAGAATAATATGAACTAGCTTGGTATGCAAAAAACAAAAAACATAATGCCATCACACAAAAAAATGAAAGATACTACAAAAGTTTGGAAGAGGAAATAAGAAGAAGAAGAAAATACATCCATGTTGGTGCAGACTACACTCCTAACACAAAATGAATGCTCAAGTCACATGACCACTAGACCAAAGTTTGTATAAAACATGACTAAGAAAATGATTTCATACAGAGATGGGGTTGTTTCTCTTAATTCCAATCATACCAAGGTAGATCACACATCAAACGAACGAGGGTTTTAGATTGGTTTCAAAGGAGTGCAATTAGCTTGGTTTTGAGGAAGATTCAAAGAGATTTGGAGCTGACCCCATGGACATTTCTTTTTGATATGTGGACAAAGCCATGAAAGCATGGAGTGTATAAATAATTGTTCCCAAATCTAGTTCAAGATGGTGAGTGTTGAAGAGAAGAAGAATGAGGAGTTTTGATTTTGCAGAACTAGAAGAGGAAGAAGTGAATGAGAGAGAGTGAGTCATGTGAAGAAAATCTAAGAGGCTCTGAGGTCCAAGGATATACGCGAGAGTGGAAGTGTGTGTGTGTGTGTGTGTGTGTGTGTGTGTGTGTCTATATGTATGTGTAAGAAAATAGTGGCTCGAAGATTTTTCAAATGGAAAAAAATGTAAGAGAAAAGAATGTGAATGTCTAAGGGTGGCTGGGAGGTGAAAGGTCTAAGGAAATTCTGAATTCATGCATTATGTGAATTGGTGGAAAGAGTGTGATAGTAGAGATGAAGCGACATATTTTTCCAAGTGAAGACTCAAAGAAAAGAGGTAATATAATATTATTGATAGCTTGGTTGGTGCATACAAAATATTGTAGTTGTTGTTGGAGTTATTTCACACACACATAGGATTTATTTTTCCTAAGGTTTTTCCTTGTTTATTAGTCATTATTCAGTCTCCTATATTTTAGGAATAATATTCC
>CBVK0102577424.1:0-11909 GCA_900067695.1 Picea abies | reverse complement strand
AATACATGAAGTAGTCCCACCAAGAAAATGGAGAGGGGATATCTCAACCACTTGCTTATATTGACCTAGTGCTTAACTCACGTGTGAGGCAAGATTTTGTGGAACTGGTTTTGTTACTACTGAATTTTCTCTCATTAATTGTCCTAGTCTCGTTTGGTGGCCTTAGAGAATTAAATCTCTAAACCTATTCCAAGGCCCTAGATCCTAAGTTGTTGTTGGTTTTTTATATAAAAAAAATGTTTTAATTTTTTTAATTGCACTTGATTTTAAATGGTTGTTTTTTACTCAAAGGGAACACAATGAAAAACTTGGGGGTATTTTGACTCAAGACCAATCCCAAAAGAAAGCTATATGCAAAAATGCAAAATTTTCTTTTGATTAAAAGCTACTTAAGGGAAAGGGAGAGAGGTTTTTATTTCTCAATGAAATACATGCACCAATGTGAATGAAATTCCTTAATGAAATGAAAACTTTTTCCTTAAAATGTTTTCAACAATGCAACTTCCAATTCCACTAGTGAACCAAGGACTCTTAACCAAATTATCCTAGAATGAAATGCAAATCTCTTAAACAAATTTGTGTTTCTTTTGAAAGATTATGCCAATCAAAAGAAAAGAGCACACCTTTTTCATCACACAAATTGCATCACACAAATAAAAAAGGATGGGTAGAAATATATCAAAAATATTATGAACAATCTGAAAATGATGTATTACAAACAAAACAAAAATTCCAAGGAGACCCATAAATGAGATGGAAAATCAAGAGAGTTTGCTTTGTTTAAAACAATGTAAGCAAATCTCAAGAAACAACCAAAATATGTTTAAAAGCAAATGGACTCTCTTATAGGGGTACCACTAGCACTAAAATCCCGAGGGAATAAGTTTAAAGAATCTAAACCATACCCACAAAACAAGAAGTGCTTTAAATCAATAAAACAAATGGCACACAAAAGAAAAAAAATTCAAATGACTTGAAAAAAAGTTGTAGCAATGACTACTAGAAAAAAACTGGGAAAGATCTGGAAAACTGTAAGAAAAAAATAGAGAACGTGTTTGGGATAGATTGAAGGATGCCCCTATATAAAATAGCATTTTAGTTCCTAGTCATGTCTTTTCAATTAAGATAGAGAGACTGGTGCAATTGTACGTGAGAAAATTGCGACCATGAGCACCGGTCGCACTACACAGTGTAATTTTTTGGGTGGTCGTGTGCTGTAATGAAGCAACACGTGATCAAAATGGATGGGGTCACTCTGTATGCACCAAAAAACCAAAACCATGATCATAGAAAAAAATTTGTAGCAATGACTACTAGAAAAAAACTGGGAAAGATCTGGAAAACTGTAAGAAAAAAATAGAGAATGTGTTTGGGATAGATTGAAGGATGCCCCTATATAAAATAACATTTTAGTTCCTAGTCATGTCTTTTCAATTAAGACAAAGAGACTAGTGCAATTGTACATGAGAAAACTGCAACCATGAGCACCGGTCGCACTGCACAGTGCAATTTTTTGGGCGGTCGTGTGCTGTAATGAAGCAACGCGTGATCAAAATGGATGGGGTCACTCTGTATGCACCAACAAACCAGAACCATGATCATAAAGATGCAAAAAATAATAGATCTAAGGTAGATCTATCATATTTGGGACTAAAAATTTTCAAATAGACTCGAAAAAGACTTGTTGGTAGAACACAACAAAAATGGGGCTTAAACAGGCAAGGATTTTGAAAAAATAGTCTTAAAGAAACAGAGGAAGAAACTAGATAAACAATAATGACTTCCCTAGTGGAGTCACCATTCTTTTGTAGGATAATTGTACCCTATAGGACTTACCTCCCTTAGGCTCTTCCTAGACCTAAGACATAATAGAGATATGAAAAATAGACTTACTTGGATATGAATCAGACATGAATAAACCTATGAGATAATGGAATACGAAGCCTACTTGGTAATTCAAATGTTGTCCCTGCACGCTCCTTGGTTGTTCGCTCTTTCTAAGATGTCCTTATCTTTCATGAATGCGAGTCTACACACATGGAAACACAAACAAATACCTCTCACAAGATCAAATATAACATGTATGAATTAATAATAGATATAATAATATAACATGGAAACATGGAAATATTAACTCTCTACAAGGATCATAATAACCACATACAACCAAATAGAGGGGAAAGTCATGTGCATCTTCTATTAATAAAATAAAAAGATTACAATCAAATGACTTGATGAAAATCTTCTCAATCTCCTTGCCCAAGCTCTATGATCAATTTGACATTATAAGTTTACTCCTTCTTTTCCTCCCATTTTCCTATGTGAGACCTTCAATATATAGGATGATAGAGACAAGATGGGGGATAAATATAGACACTTAAAATAACAAGATTCTCAAAGTCATATTAAGATAAATCCAAAATTCGATCACGTCTCTTTGTAACCAATCCTAATTAGGGAGTAACAGACCTGGTCACGCCCTACATTCTTGTATTTTGTGACCGGTCGTGAATTGTAAGAGAGAAACTTGCAACCAAAAACTTTGGGTCACAAGTTGCAAAGGAACAACTTGTGACCAAGAAAAAGGATGCTGAAAACTCAAGGGAAAAGTGACATAACTCAGTGTCTCAGCCTGCTAACCTCTAGATGATGTCCATCAGGTGATCAGCTGGCAAATAACTGTATAAAAATCCTTCGAATCATTATCATATGACTTCACACTTATCTAGCTTAGTTACCCATCTATTTCCATATGTGATTTGATATATGTTTTCAATAATAAATCTCAGTGAATCCTCGTTCATGGTCTCATTGTATCTATCCCCTTCATTTGGATCTAATGGTGCAATCATGCACAAGATGTCCATAACAAATGACATATGTAACTTCTTCAAATTCAACATGATATTATTATCAAATTCCCAATCAATACCAAGTAGTTCATGGTAGGAATCTGAGTCATCTGTGACATCTATCACCTAAAAATATGCCTTAGTTTTCACTGCTTCAATGTTTACTTTGACCCATTCTATAAGGCCTATAGGATAGATTCTATATTGGTTAGTTAGCCTAAGATGGATGGGGGACCATACCAAGTTTTGTCTACCCATAAACTCCTCGAATTTCTTTGGCAAGATATTCACATCAAATCCCAGATCTAACATGACTCCATCCATCTCATAACTTCCAAGTTCCACTGTCATATTGAAATATCTTCCTACGTTCTTTTGTTTACTAACCTGACATACATCCCTCTTTGGTAGTGGGGTTGATATATATACAATCGTTCCTTCTCCCCCCATACAGTTTGTTAACATTCATGCAATTCTTCTTTTTGCATCGTGCATTTCAACTCTGCATGCACATGCTCCTCTATTTCCCTATGTTTTTCCTATCGTATTTATTCTTGCATGAAGTCCTCTTCCAATGAACTCTACATCACATGTTGTATCTCCTTATGCACACGAGCTTCCTCCAAAGACTTCTAGGTGGTGCATTGCAATTCTTCATGGACTTGTGCCTCTTCCAACTGTCTTTGTGAGGCACATTATACTTCCTCACATACTTGGGTTCTTCTAACGACCTTTGCATTGCACACTACAACTCTTCACATGCTCTCTCTTCTTCTAAATCTCTTTGTGCATTGAAAAAAAATGCTTTTGTTGTGCAGCATCAAACTTAGGAGGAGCTTTTGCTTCCTTTCTGATCTTTCACTCCATTCTCTGCCTTGATATTTCTCCACACTCTAAGTCCATTCTCATCTTGGCTCCACCTCGGGCTATCACCCACACATCAACTTTCTCATCCTTCTTTTGTTTCCCTCATGACTCTATAGTAACCATGCTGCATTATGCCTTATTTTCTTCCCACTTTTTCAGCAAGTCAGGATAATTCTCTGTTACATGCTCAGTACTATAGGAGTACCCACAAAGCACGTGCAGTTTAGTACAAAACCTTGATACGTGGCCTATCTCACCATATTTAAAACAAGTGGTTGGTATTCCTCCACCTCTTCCATATCCTCATCCTCAACTGCATCCATATCCACCTCTGGGACTTCCTTGGTATCCACCTCTTTCTACGCCTCTACGGTCACTTCCTTTTTTCTCTTCCTAAACCTATAAGGCATCATGGGTGTGGTCTTGCATCAACTAAAGTGACTGATACTTATTCACATCATGCCACATGAATTTACATAATTCAAAAAATGAAGTATGGTGAGTTTTCTGGTATTTCTCCAGTGTTGGGTAGTGGGGTAGGATATGTCCCCACTATATGTAAATATCACACCATTCAATTTGAGGCCCAGTTGGAAATGGATTCGACACACCCGTCACTAGATTATTTCCCAATGTAGGAAATTCTTCCCTTTGGTGACCTTCCAATTGGCACATAGTACACCATACATGCTCGCACACCACCTTCTCCTTCACCATATCTTGCAATTGCATTGTCAGATTTGCAAAATGGGATTGCACTTGTGCCAATCTTGTTGATGTCTCTCCACCTCCCAGCATATCTTCCTAGCTCATTTCAATCTCCACCACCTTTGCCTAAGAATTCACCTTCTGTTGGGTGAGTGGAACTCGAATATGGGGAAGAAATTTTGTAATGAACCACTCCCTATGTTGAACATCTTGGATCTGGAATGTCAGCCTATCTAACAATATCTTGAATCGTTGGTCGTAGTCCCACAGGGTCTCTCTGGATTTTTTCTTGATCTCCTTGATTTCTGTAATGCATTAATATTCTAACTTAGGCTTCTGGAACTCCTTAAGTATATCTCTCTTAATTTATGTTAGGGACCTCGTATGTCCTATTGGCATAGTTTCCTTGTACTTCATGTACCATGTTAGGGATCTGTCCTTGAAAGTGGTCTCTAGTTGTGCAATATTCAATGTTGTATTTGTTATCCTCTTCATAGGTGATATAGCTTCACACATGAACCAATGTTGCTCTACATCATCCTCACCCATCCCATGGAACACAAGTAGCCTCAGTGTTGTGTCTTGATTCACCATTCTCAATCTAGGATTATGTCCTCCTAAATGAGTGCTCAAATTATAGTTTCAAAGAAAAAAAAATATTTTGCTCATTCAGGTATTTCACTTTAGTCTTTCTTATTTTATAGTAACATAGTTTTACCCTTCACTTTACAAAAAGTCCTAAATATTAGTTCAAGGTAGAATTCCTTAGTCATTTTAAAATACACTCCGAATGAAATATATAGATTTAGAATGTTATCAACTTCACCCCAAATCTTAGATTATTAAATTTGGAGCTATATAGAAGCATGGGTGTGCATTTCCATTAGATCTCTTTCCACTGTTTTGGTTTCTCAATTTACAAGGTAGATTTTTCCTCTTTTACACAACAATTACTTTTATGTTTGCAAATGAAAATCTAAATATGTCGACATGTGTAAAATTATCTAAGACACCCTTAGAAACTTGAATCACTCAAAATACAGGTGTGTAAATACCTAGGCATGCATTTTTTTGAATCATGGCGTGTATTTCTACACAACGAAATAAATTACAGTTTAAAAGTAAAACATGTATTTCTTAAGTGTGATTGTGCTTTTTTATATGTGTAGGATCTAATGAGATTGAATTAGGGTTTTATGTAACAATCGTTTATATCATCATATATTGAGAACATTGTCATCTACATCTGGTTCAACCTCTTCAACTTCTTAATCTAACACATCTATCTTCTCCCTATGTCGGATTCAATTTGATTTTTTTTACTTTATTATACTGGCATCATACCTTCAATGATAGGGTTCTTATTCGAATGCACGCTAGTATTTCGACAGATGGTTTAGAACTATCCATCCCATTTTCGACAGGACTTGGAGCTCTCATGCGTCGATACTCCGATAGATGTTTCCAACCATGGCATCGTCGATCCAACGAATCTATTGCACCATATCATTGGATCACTGACGGACTGTTCCCTCTAGAGTGTCGTCACACTGACATAGGTTGTCATCCATAAAGTTGCAATTTCAATAGCGTTCGCGTTGGATTTCTAATGGTACTTATGCATGCCTATGTTGCATTAACGGTTGACACCATCAATAAAACTATGATGACTTGGATGATGATGGTCTCTTGAAAAATTCCACATCGTATACCAAGGTGTCGTAGTCCCGAAAATTCTATGATTGTCATCATTGCGAAAATTATGTGCGATGAACATTTGTTTGGTAAAATCTTTTTACAGTTGTCACGTGGCATTCTGTTATGTTGAATTTCCAACATACTGATAGTTCCTTCGAGAGTGATATGAAAGGGGTTTGACTAAAAACTGAAATATGGTTCGTCGGAAGGCAGATGAAAGTCAGTCGAAAGGGCATCAGAACGTCGTCAAAAAATGTGCTAAATGTACTAGTGAATAGGTGTTTCAGAAGGTCCAAGGTAAACAAAAGGAAAGTTATGAAGAGTTAAAAATATACCATATAGGAGACTCGTCATATTTCCCCTTCCAAACTTGTTTCATGCACTCATGTAACTTATTATTCATCCTCTACAAAATCCGCATGAATATCACTCCAATGGTATCCTCGGTGACCGAACTAATCTGAAATATAGAAACCTAACTTTCTTTCCACCCGTTTCCATTGTGCCAATTAATTAAACTCATCCCATTCTGTAGTGATCCTATATACTTTTGTTGGGAACTAGATAAGAGGATAATGAAACCTCAATCATAACCAAGTGCCACTTCTTTTCAGTGAACTGGAATAGAGTTTGGCCCTGACCATTACCAAATTAAATAGAGGATATGTTTTGGGATCTCTCTCTCTCTCAAGAAGTTTGTAAAACTTTCCCATCTCTTATGTGATTCCATCAAGGCTTCAATATCATACTGGTGGATTGTGTTCTCATAATTTGAAAGACACAAATGCTAGTTTTGTATAATCACTGTTGCATTCCCAGGATCAACTATAAGTTTATAATGTTGTTCTTTAATTACCATGGGTAAGGGATAATCATCCCTAATAAAAAGGTTAAAATTATCTTCTGCATTCTCATAGAATTGAGAAGCCTCTTTCCAGACTACTTGATTGTAAACAAAACATGAGAAAGCCTTGAGTTTCACATCCCCCACATAAGGGTTTGGATTCCATCGAGATTTTTCCTGCATTATAAAATTAAATTGATATAATTCGTAGAGTGGATCCTGAACATGAAGTGATGTCGAGGAAACAACATCAAGAAACTCTTTTGATGTATGAATATTGGTAGAAAACCCTATTGTAACCCTCTATATTTTGAACCTCATCCATCTCTCATGAAGAAAAATACCATAAATTTTGGATGGGGATTTACAGGCCAATCCTTGAAGTGAGAATCCATAGACATGTTGTCGTTGTTATTGATAGTGTGCCAATTTGTCCCTAAAACCATGAATTTTGGATTTCCATTTGTTTTCCTAAACAATGTACATTTCAAACAATATCTCTTTCAGTTTTTAAATGGGTTGTTTATGACTTTCTCTGTCTATTACACCCAAATCAAATAATTCGTCTTGATTTCACCAGCTAGGGAGATTTGGTTTTAGTTGAAAAAACACATATGTGTTTACCATCACATCATCAAATATGGAATTGATGAATTTATCAACAAATGATACGATATTATATGTTTTTGGAGCGAATTTATCATTTATATTAGGATCCTCTTTGGCCATTATTTCTTCATGTCCTCTTTACAAAACGCTTCCTCAAGTTCATTCTGAGAGATCCTTTCTGACAAGTCATTAGGGTCTTCATAAACATCTTCATACTCATGATCTTGGTCTGAAATATGTTCATTGCCATGCATGGGAATGTTTCCATAATTTCTTGTGACCCCATTTTCATCATTTTTTGTGGTATTACCTTTGACTTCATCTGTTGTAATGGAATGGTTCTCAGAATTAATTACCTCTAGTAAGAAATCCATATTGAAGGGTTTCCTTTTATTCTTATTAAGTTATTTCCTGAGTTTCAATTTTTTTTCTTGGATTCTTTGAATGATTTTAATTAACCTCAGATATGGAGGTTTTTTATACAACTTGGATTTGCACAGAATATAGATTTGGTCCTTAAATTTACACTTGAGTTTCCTATTGTTGTTGTATTATGTGTGTGTTTTTTCCTTGGAGGTATCAATAGGTTCATGTATTACAGGTTGGGCACCCATCTCCTCCTCAACTTCATACTCAAATGTTTGTACTCAAGTCTTTGTAAACTTATGAAACTCTCATTCAATAGTCTCACAAGCATGTGTTTTTTCTTTTTGATCACAAGTCTTCAAACCCTGGCCCCAATTTTCCTCTTTTCCCATAGCAACATAAGACTTCTCTCATTGATTCCAATAATTATTTCTTGGCCCGATATGATCTAATTCCGTGGTTACCACAACAAGGAATGTCGAAAATGAAGCTTCTCCTCGATCTTATCTCCTTGAATCCAAATGAGCAGAGGATGGTAAAACTATAGCCATAGATTTCCTATTTAATATTCTCCCATACATAAATGCATTCTAATTCCAACTCCTTTCTCTCAATTCACATATAACATGCATATTCACTAAGACTTGGTGAAATAAACTTGTTTCAGGCTCTTGTTTTCTTTGTGAGAGGGTATCCATATTAACAAGGCTCTTCTGCAAATAAAATGGAATAATTACAAGTTGTTGGTTCTTCAAATGTAACATTAGACAAAGATGGAAACAATATACCATGATGTATCTCCCTTCACATGTTATAAATTTATGGATATGGTAAGCTACTTCCTTCCATGGGGAAAAGCTAATAGACTCCTGGAAAATCCCTTTCGAAAATCCTTTATTCTCATAGTAGGTTTTAGAAACTGAGTCTAGGTGCCAGGAGAAAGATTAATGATTTTAGACCAACACTCACCATGCCTTGGAAACCCCATTTCCTTTGTGATGGCGGACTCCATAACATCAATTTTTAAGCCACAAAACTTAGTTTACACTTCATTAAAGTACTAAATGAATTCTATGTTTTCCTAAGGATCACCACCATGGAATCGCTAAAGAAATTGAAACCAACCTACTCTTGAAAATGTTGCCAGTATTTTGGGCTCAACCATTAGGGAATTGATATTGTTAGGTTCGTTTATGTTGGCATGCCCCCCTATGATGCTATGAGTCTTCAATTGTAGGCTCTCAATTATAGAAAATTGTAGAGGGTATTCTATCAATAGTTCAAATAGAGATAATGCATACTCGTTCACAACCAAGACAAATTAACTTAAATCGACCAATGACTTCGTTGTTGATAAAACTAATAATTTGCAATGATTATTTTTACCTCCAATACTGCTAATCATGTCGTGTACTTGTCACCTTAAGCGTGCCTTGGATTTGTTTCACTAGTCCTACTAAATTATAATTGAAATTGTCACCTCATCATGATAACAATATCAGGTTAATACAAATAAGTTTCAATTCTTGTGGTGGATTTATCATTACTCAATCACCTACTTCTACTATGAAATCATATCTTCATCAAAATATCCTAAATGGAGATATGAATTACAAAGTATAAGTATTGGAACAAAAAATCTCATTGGACCTTAGAATTGGTCAAACCCTGCTACCAAATCATACTTGAAGTGGATGTAAAATGAGCCCAATAGAGCAATGATAGTCATGCAAAACTATTCCTACAACATTGCTTATGGATTTGAAATTTTGATTCATTCCTTGCAAGCAAACTATATATCGAAGAGACCTCAATGTGTACTTTGAGTAAATAGATCAAAGGAGATTTTAGATATAAAAAGATATGACTTATACACAGTGTGGCTACAAGAGTAAAATAATGATCCACATGGAAATTCCCTTTGCAATTGTGTTCATTGGAGGTTAAAACATGATTTACCAATAACTTCAAATCCTCAAATCATTGGTATATTTCAACTCCACCGTTACAATCCTTATACTTTCCTTGGCTATTCTCTTGATTTTTCCAAGCCTATATATGTTGACGTGAAACTTACAATGTGTCCTTTTATGCATCAACTTGATTACTCAATGACTCATTGTTATTACAACCAAAGGAAAGTCTGCAAGATCCTTTGTAAACTTAACATAATGCATTACTTATGTTTTGAATGAGCTCCCAGAATCATAACATTATTATTTTGAAGCATGAGATAAACACTATGATCCCCCATATGAAATCGATAAGGGATATGTTGCAAAATTAAAGGATATGCAACCTTCATAATAATTGAGTTTTGTAGGATATGCCTTAGTGAAATGACCTCAGGATCGATTAATACTAATCTTGTAAATATGTGGATTTGTTCAAAAGAAGAGTTTAGTTGATTGGGTCAAGATGGGAGCTATGGTTGTAAGATGGTTAATGCTATGAATTTGTGGTAATGGGGTAATAAGGATTCAATTTTCCAATGCAATGGTACCTTTGGATAAAATGGTGCTATCAAACCATGAAATCGTGCTATTAGATGAAAAAACAAAAATGTAGTACTATAGGAATAGATGGAATTTCCTTGTAGTGACAAGGGTATGGAAGAAAACAAATATGGAGCTTGGAAACAATTCTTACATATGGTAAATCTTGCTAAAGTCAGTTTTGAAGCACCTTTGAAAATATTAAACTAATTTTTTGAGCTATAGTTGTAGAAGGCCTCATAGCTTATGGAAGCATATGATGTAGTGATATAGCTATATAATTTTTCCTCGAAATCACACAAGTGTATAACTTGTAGCTTGGAGGTATGAGAGTATAGGCTTGAAAACTTAGGATTTGAAATGGTGAAGTATTGTAAATGGTATGGAATGGAGCTTGGAACAACCAATTCTTCCAAATTGGAATTGTAATGACACCTGCAACAAGTTTATAATGGAAAAGAATGAGTAGTTAAGGATCTTGGAATGGGTGTGAGATTAATGGAGTAATGAATGGAATTTTGCAACAAATTACAAAGTTGTAGTAACTCCAGAGCTATTCTAGCAATGATACCTTACAAATCATGCTTACCATTCATGGAATTAAATATTTTTGGATTATTTGGAATGGAAATGGAATAAATGTAGTAGTGGGTGGAAGGTTGTAATGGTATATTACTCTCCAAGGTTATTGTAATGCTACCAAATTGTAGTCCAAGGTATTTTAAAACAAGTTATAGCTTGCAACCTTTTAAGAGTGCCAAAGGAAATCAATCTTACTAGTTGTGTCTATCACAAGGATATAATATTGCAAATGAATCCTGAGAGAATTGGGTCAAAGAAAGGATTAAACCTTGCTTGGACTAATCTTGGGACAACCTAGATCTAATGATAGAAAAATAGTCTTCAAAGGTTAATCTTGACCTATAGAGAACTCTTTTAAGTGATAGTTGAGATCAAAGAGAAACCCTTGTTGGTTATAGAGTTACATGCTACAAAATTGGTTCTTCAATTGCAAAATAGACCACAAACCTCAGAGGTTTTAATCCCAAATGGATTTATGAGAGATCGACATTTGTAAATAACATGCTTTGTATTTTTAGCNTGNAAGTTATGAGAGATCGACATTTGTAAATAACATGCTTTGTATTTTTAGTGGAGACAGAGTAAATATCACATAATGATGTCTTTGCTCAGGTTGTAGGGATAAATATGTTCATCACCAAAGAAATTCAGTCAAATACAATCCTTGAATCTTGAAAATATATTGCCCTTGAGATATTAGTGAGGCTACCAGGTCTTATTGCTTTGTTATGGCTTTTGAAAACTGTTGGCTCAGAGACATAATCTATGGATTGATTTAGTTTTTCAAATATACAAAGAGATCAGAAAATGTTTGACTGTTATCTTAGGCTTGTCATGCTTAGGGATGATTTTAAGGATGGAAATTTATTTTAAATTGTAGAAACCTTG